>PVIH01007081.1:0-31734 GCA_004025045.1 Sigmodon hispidus
TACACAGTGACTCATAGCCCATGCACACACACAGTGACTCAGAGCCCATGCACACACACGGTGACTCAGAGCCCATGTATACACAGTGACTCATAGCCCATGCACACACACAGTGACTCAGAGCCCATGCACACACACAGTGACTCAGAGCCCATGCACACACACAGTGACTCAGAGCCCACACAGTGGCCAGTATCCCAGCCAAGCCCATGCCTCAGCAGCTGGATAGACAAGGTGCTACTGTTCTGATGACCTCCATGTCTTCAAGGAGGAACATTGCTGTCCCCAGCTCTGAGGGGTCCCATGAAATCCCTCACAGCCCCTACCCAGAGCCTTGGGAACCGTAGTCCTCAGGGTGAAAGCACCCCTGGCCTGGCTGAGTTTTCTACAAAGCAAAAATGAGCACCTAAGGCAGTGGGGAGTAGTGGGACCCACCCCAACAACAGAAGTGAAAGAGAAACTCTGGGAGGAGGAGATGGAGAAAGAAGGGGAAGGAGGCAAGGGGCGGTCCTGGACAGGAGGACCACCTCCATATGACACAAGGAATTCCAGTTGTGCTCCAGGGGTTTGCTACTTACTCCTCATTCTTACCATATGGCTGCCATCCCCTCCTGCGGTCATAGTCACACATACCAAATACTTGTGTTTGTTGATTGAGTGAAGAAGGGCCTAACTTTGCACCTTCACCTCCAGCCTTGTCCTCCTGCCCTCCCAGGATGCTGAGCTGGCCTCCCTAAGGAAGAAGGCCTGGACTTAGCTCTTTACTGTTCATTGACTGACCTGTAGCCTGCAAGGTATCTGCTTCAGTTTACCCCTCAGGACCGTCTAGTTAGTCCTCACCAATAAGCCTGGAATCTCAGTAGGAAATCTTGATGACCCTCTGGGATGGAGGCTACCCAGTATGTGTGTGTGTGTGTGTGTGTGTGTCTGTCTGTCTGTCTGTGTGTCTGTGTGTCTGTGTCTGTGTCTGTGTCTGTGTCTGTTTCTGTGTCTGTGTGTACACGTGCATGGTCTTATGATCTATTTGTGAGTATAGGCATGTACACATGCATGGAGAAAAATGGTTAACAAACTCGTGTGTCTCTCCTTGTGATGGTTCGAATATAAATGGCCGTCAGAGGCTCACAGATTTGAGTGCTTAGTCACCAGGAGTGGCACTATTTGAAAAGAATGAGGAGATGTGACCTTGTTGGAGGAAGTATGTCACTGGGGGATTCAAATGCCCACACCAGGTCTAGAGTTTCTCTCTGCCTGCACATCAGGAGGTGGCCCTGGACTGCTTCTTCTGCACCTTGCCTGAATGCCTTGCTGCCATGCTTCCTGCTACGATGATAACAAGCTAACCCTCTAAACCGTATGTCAGGCCCCATTAAATCCTTTCTTCCAGAAGAGCTGCCTTGGTCGTGGTCCTCTTCACAGCAACAGAACAGTGCCTAGGACAGTCCTTGCCTTCCACGTTGTTTGAGAGCTTTGCTCTTCACTGTGCATTCACACCAGGTAGCTGGTCTTGACAGTCCCCAGATTGCCCTGTCTCCACCTCCCACCCTCCTGCAGGAGTGCTGGGATTACAGACACCTATGCTACTGTGCCCAGCTTTTGCATATGTTCTGGGGATCTAACTTCAGGCCATCAGGTTTGTGTGGCAAGAGATTTCACCCAGTGAGTCATCGTCCTGCCTCCCAGGGGGTTCTTTAAAAGGACCAGCCAGGAAGGCTAGGCCAACTAGCCTCTTTCACGTGAAATGTGTGGGCTCTTTCAACACACACCTTTGCAGTGTGACCTGGTACCTTCTCCTGTGGGAAAGTGGTGTCTCAATCCTACCTGATGATCTGTACCATCTGGGGTCTTTACCTTGCCAGTGGGAGGGGGAGGGGCAGAAGTAATAATTGTGCTGGTTATGGGCCCAAGCCTCACGAGGCCTCATAGGTTTGTTATCTTGGTTTTGAGACACCCCCAGCACATGAGCATGGGGCACAAAGAAACAGACCAACCCAGATAAGGCTGACCACCTTCCAGCTAACCACAGGACATGCCTGAGCCCAGCCATGATCTGCTGGGCCCACCCACATTCTCACCCATGAAACAGAAACAAGAGCCAAAGAAACAGTTGTTTCAAGTCACTAAGTCCTGGGGTGGTTTGTTACACAGTTAAAGCTGACTGATACATCCTCACAGGGACTGTTTAGAAAGAATACAAGTCAAGCATTCCAGGTGGTACCCAGTGTGATAAGGCCTCAGGAAACAGTAGCTATGTTTGTTTGAAGATTAGCATTTGTAGCTCAGTGGGCAAGAGCACTTTCCTGTTCAAGTATGAGAATCTGAGTTGGGATCCCAGCACCCACATAAAAGGCCAGACATGCCACTTGCCTATAACACTGTGCTTTAGGGGGATGGAGGCAGGGGGTCTCTGGGGCTTGCCTGGCTCTGCTGTGTTCAGTGAGAAACTCTGTCTCAAAGGGGTAAGGTGGAACGTGGTAGATCAGGACACCTCTGGCCCTGTGGATACCCTCTGACCTCCTGGAATATATATACTTGCACTGAACATACACATGTACAACATACATCATACTCACGAATACATGTGTACATACACTCACATGCCAGATGAGGGGAGAAGGGAACGGGAGGGGGAAGAAAAGAAGGGAGAGGGGAGGAAAATGGTGGAGGAGGGGAGATGGGGGGCTCTCTCTCTATCAGAGGCCTGCATGGGTTCACAGGACTGCAAAGGCCTATGAAGATGACAGTCACAGCTGCTACCTGGGTGCAGGCAGTGCAGCTGCCACGGTGGCCTTCAGCACACATGCATGCCAAGGGGCTTCATGAGCTGTGCGAATAGAGACTCACAGTGATCCGGCATGAGAGGGAGGCAAAGCTGCCATACAGTTCTGCAGTGTTCTCTGGTTCCGAAAGGGCAGAAAGGAGGGCCTTCAGAGGTTGGTGGGCTCAAGAAATGAAGACTGCTTGAATGAAAGGTGCTGTGGGGAGACCAGGACAGAAATGCTAAGGAGCTTGGCTGTCCTCTATTCTGTTCGTTTTCATGTCCCGAGCAGTGGCCCACAGTTTGGTAGCCCCAGACTTCTGTGAAATGCTGGAAACTTGCATTAAATTACATCCATGGAGCATCCCCAAGCAAGGGTATGGGGTGGGGGTGGGGGCACTGAAGCGGTCCCAGCAGGGTGAAGGCACTACAGGAGAGGTAGATACAGGGTGGGTGGGGGCAGAGGATCAAATGCTCAGAGGCCTCAGGGAAGGGAAGGGAAGGGAATGCCTCACCATAAATAAGACACATCTGTGGACTCAGGTCAATTTCTTTAGCTTCAAAGAGAAACAGAAGGCCTGGGTGGCTGGGGGACAGCACCACATTCAGGCTGCACACAGCAAAGAAAGGCTGGCCTCCTGCCCAGACTGGAGCAGGCACCATGGCAGAGCAGAGGTGCTCACAGTGCTGGGGCACAGAAGAAAGTGAGGGCAAGGTGGGGACCAGGGAAGAAATGAATAGAAAGGGTATGAATGCCACTCTGTCCTTAGTGCCCTAATGGGCTTTCAGCAGCCAGGGCACCCAAGCCACACAGGGTGCTGCCAGAATTTTCATGCATCCTCTCTGAAGTATGGTTGTCTCTGTGCCTGAGGGCCAAGAAGGGAAGGAGATCTTTTATTTCACTCCCAGCTGCTGAGCGACGACATTAATAACAATGCTGGGAAGGCCACACAACACCACACCTGCTGAGATGGAAATCACTGGGCACAGCAGAGAGGAACATGGGTGCAGGCCAGACCTACCTGTGCCTACACCAATGGCAAGGCCAGGCTATTAATCAGGGCTGGCAAGTCACTGAGAGTCTGTAGCAGAATCATGGAAGCGTCTGTAACACTCTGAGAAGAAGCAGTAACTCTCTGTACACTTCAAGGACACATTATTTGTAAAGACAGACAGATACCTCAGGCTGGGACAGAGCTCCTGCCAGAGAGAAAAATACAAAGTTACCAGAGTAAAAGAAAATTGAAACATGCATATGATGTGAAAGTAGAGGCGAGGGAAGAGAGGGTGATGGGTAGACATGGTGCAATGAACTAATGAATGGACCAATGTATAACATCGTCACAATAAAAACCATTGCTTTGTCCCACTAAAAAGTTAATTTTAAAAAAATTGATGAACAACTGTTGTGAATGCAAACACAAAAATCCCCCATAAAAATGATAGGAATAGAAACTGAAAACCCATAAGACCTATTCTACTATGACAATGTGAGGGTTATTTCATAAATGCAAGGATGGTTTAATATCTAAAAGTCAGTGACATAACATACCATATCAACAGAATAAATCCAAACATCCCATGGTCATCTCAATACACACAGAAAAAAGTGGCAAAATTTAACATCCCTTCTTGGTCTATATACTAACTAATCCAGGATTGAAGATGACTTTCCAGCCCTGGTAAGGGTAGCAATGAAAACCCACAGCTTCATCACACTCAGTGGAGAAAGGCTGCTTGCCCCCAAGCAAGAGCAAGGAATAAATACTTACTCTTCCATTATACTTGACACGGACTGGAAGGTCTAGACAGGTCAATCAGACAAGAAAAAGAAGGAAATGTTATTGATATGGGAAAGAAAGCTGTAAAGCCATCATGACTACAGATAACATAAGATTTATATGTATAAAATCCTTGGGGATAGATACACACATCAAAAATAAGTAGAGTTGGAGGGATGTCCCAGTGGTAAAGGTGGTAAGTCATATACATGGTGACTTAGTGACTTACAACCATCCACAACTTTGGCTCAAGAAGTTCCAAAGCCCTCTTCTGGCCTACTCAGAGCCAGATACACATGTGGTGCACAGACATACATGCAGGTGGAACACTCATACACGATCTCAAAGTAACATGTAAGAAGTCAGTTGTATTTCTTTTTTTCTCATTTTTTTATTATTAATAAAGTCTCATTTTTTATCTATGTATCCCCTTGTTCAAATGCCCTTCCCCTCCCACCCCTACAAGTCACTCTTCTCCCCGTCTCCTTATCTCCTCCCCAGCAAGAACAGTAGGTCCCAAGGTCCAAAGGTGGCTTAGTTCAGCATCCACTCCAGGCAAATCCACTTTCCTCATCCCCACATCAAGACTGGCTCAAGTGTTCCTCTGGAGGGAATGGGCTCCAAAGTGCCAGTTCAAGGTGCTTCAGATCCCAAGCTGTTCAGAGTTTGTGGTTTGCAGCTTGGACATGCTTTACTTTTTGTTTAAAGTCCACTAATGAGTGAATACATCCCCTGCTTATCTTTCTGGGATTGTGAAACCTCGCTCATGAGGATATTCTCCATATCCATCCATTTGCCTGCAAATTATAGAGTTTCTTACAGCTGAGTAGGACTCCATTGTGTAGATGTACCACAACTTGTTAATCCATTCCTCGGTTAGGGGGCAACTAGGTTGTTTCTAGGTTCTTTTTTCCTTTTTTTTTCTTTTTCTTTTTTTTTTATTATGAATAAAGTCACATTTTCTATCCGTGTATATCCATTCTTCAGTTGAGGGAGATCTATGTTGTTTCCAGGTTCTTGCTATTACAAATAATGCTGCTATGAACATAGTTGAGCTAATGCTTTTGAAGTGCGACTGTACGTCTTTAGGGTATACACCCAGTAGTGGTATTGCTGGATCCTTGGGGAGATTGATTCCCAGTTTTCTGAGAAACCACCATACTGCATTCCAGAGTGGCTGAACAAGCTTACATTCCCACCAACAATGAAGGAATGTTCCTCTTGCTCCACAACCTCTCCAGTATAGGTTGTCATCTATGACTTTTATCTTAGCTAATCTGACAGGTGTAAGGTGGTATCTCAAAGTTGTTTTGATTTGCATTTCTCTGATGGCTAAAGAAGTTGAGCACTTTTTCAAGTGCCTTTCAGCCATTTGTAATTCTTCTGTTGAGAATTCCCTTTTTAACTCTGAACCCCATTTTTTGATTGGGTTATTCAAGGTTTTGGATTTTAGTTTCTTGAGTTCTTTATATATTTTAGAGATCAGTCCTCTCTCACTTGTAGGGTTGGTGAAAATCTTTTCCCATTCTGTAAGCTGTCGTTTTGTCCTATTGACAGTATCCTTGGCTTTACAGAGGCTTCTCAGCTTCAAGAGGTCCCATTTATTGATTTTTGTTCTGGTGTTATATTTAGGAAGTGGTCACCTGTGCCAATTCGTTGGAGATTATTTCCCACTTTCTTTTCTATCAAGTTCAGAGTGGCTGGATTTATGTTGGGGTCTTTGATCCACTTTGATTTGAGTTTTGTGCAGGGTGACAGGCTTGGATCTATTTTCATTTTTCTACACACTACCAACCAGCTATGTCAACACCATTTGTTAAAGATACTATCTTTTTTGCATTGAATATTTTGGGCCTCTTTGTCCAAAGATCAAGTGTTCATAGGTTTTTGGGTTAATGCCAGGATCCTTAGTTCGATTCATTGATTCACAAGTCTGTTTTTATGCCAGTACCAGGCTGTTTTTATTACTGTAGCTCTATAGTATAACTTCAAGTCAGGGATGGTGATGCCTCCTGAGTTTCTTTTGTTGAGCAAAATTGTTTTGGCAATCCTAGCTTTCCTATTATTCTAAATGAAGTTGAGTATTGTTCTTTCAAGGTCCGTAAAATATTGTGTTGGGATTTTGATGGGCAGTGCATTGAATCTGTAGATTGCCTTTGGTAGTATTGCCATTTTTACTATGTTGATCCTACCTATCCAGGAACATGGGAGATCTTTCCATTTTCTGATATCCTCTTCAATTTCTTTCTTCAGTGATTTAAAATTTTTGTCAAATAGATCTGTTACTTCTTTGGTTATAGTTACTCCAAGATATTTAATGCTATTTGCAACTATTATAAAGGGTGATGTTTCCTTTATTTCTTTTTCAGCCCTCTTATCTTTAGTGTACAGGAGGTCTACTGATTTCTTTGACTTAATCTTGTATCCTGCTACATTGCTGAAGGTGTTTATCAGCTGTAGGAGTTCCCTGGTAGAATTCTGCAAGTCACTTTTGTATACAATCATATCATCTGCAAATAGAGGTAGTTTCACTTCTTCTTTCCCAATTTGTATCCCCTTAATCTCCTTTCATTCTCTTATTGCTTTAGCTAAAATTTTGAGTTCTATATTGAATAGATAAGGGGAGAGAGGACATCCTTGTCTAATTCCTGATTTTAGTGGGATTGCTCTGAGTTTTTCTCCATTAAGATTGATGTTGGCTGTTGGCTTCTTATAAATCGCCTTTATTATATTTAGGTATTTTCCCTGTATTCCTGATCTCTCCAGGGCTTTTATCATAAAGGAGTGTTGGATTTTATCAGCATCTAAGGATATGATCATATGGTTTTTTTTTCCTTCAGTTTGTTTATATGATGGATAACATTTACGATTTTTCGTATGTTGAACCAACCCTGCATTTCAGGGATGAAGCCTACTTGATCATGGTGGATGATATTTTTTATATATTGTTGTATACGGTTTGCCAAAAATTTGTTGAGAATTTTCGCATCAATATTCATGAGGGAAATTGGTCTGTAGTTCTCCTCCTTCTTTGTTGTGTCTTTGAGTGGCTTGGGTATTAGGGTTATTGTGGCCTCATAAAAGGAATTTGGCAATATTCCTTCAGATTCTACTGTGTGAAATAGTTTGAGGAGTAATGGTAGTAGTTCTTCTTTGAATGTCTGGTAGAATTCTGCACTGAAACCATCTGTACCTGGGCTTTTTTTTACTTGGGAGGCTTTTAATAACAGCTTCAATTTCCTTTAGGGTTATAGGTCTGTTTAGGTAATTAATCTGATCTTCATTTAATTTTGGTAGATGGTACCTGTCCAAAAAGCTGTCCATTTCTTCTAGGTTTTCCATTTTTGTGGAATATATATTTTCAAAGTATGACCTGATAATTCTCTGGATTTCCTGGGGATCTGTTGTTATGTCTCCCTTTTCATATCTGATATTGTTGATTTGGATACTTTTTGATTAGTTTGGATAAGGGCTTATCTATCTTGTTGACTTTCTCAAAGAACCAACTCTTTGATTCATTGATTCTTTGTATTGTTCTTTTTGTTTCAGTTGTATTGATTTCAGCTCTAAGTTTGATTATTTCCTGCCATCTACTCCTTCTAGGTAAGTTTGCTTCTAATTGTTCTAAGGCTTTCAGCTTAGCTGTTAGTTCTCCAGTGTGGGATTTCTCTAGGTTTTTCATATAGGCATCTAGTACTATGAATTTTCCTCTTAAGACTGCTTTCATTGTGTCCCACAAGTTTGGGTACTTTGTGGATTCATTTTCGTTAAATTCTAGGAAGACTTTGATTTCTTTCTTAATTTCTTCCTTGACCCAGAGGTGGTTCAGCTGAGTGATGTCAGTTGTATTTCAACCCAGGGTATTGAATAAGTCCAGACTGAAGTTAAGAAAACAACTCCATTCACAATAGCACCAAAAAGCTCAAATACCTAGAATGAATTTAACAAAATATATCTAAAACTGATACTTCCAAAATGATAAAACATTGTTGAAAGAAATAAAAAGGCTTCAGTGGAAAGGTGAACAGGGAGCCTGTGCTCCTGGGTTGGATCACAATAGTGTGAAGAGGCAGGGTTTCCCACACAGGACCGCACGGACTAGGCACTCCCACTTTCTTCTTCTCAGACATGGGCAAATTGGCCCCAAATCTACATGTAAATTAAAGATCACGAGAAGAATCAACCAGCCTTGAAAAGGAGACTGAAGACAGAGGGCTCACACCTTCCAATTCCAAAATGTATCATAAACTGCAGTGGTTGATAACGTGTGGTAAAGGACAGTGGAATAGGAAAGTCCAGAAGGAATCGCTGATATTTAATGGTTATGCAGGGTAACATCCTGGAGGGGGAGATCACAAATGGTGCTAAGTTGAGAGGTATCCACAAGAAGGGAGGGGGGCCTCATCTCTTCTAGAAAAATTAACTCGAAGTTCGGTGAGATGACTGAGCAGAAAAAGACTGTGCATGAGTGACATCAGTCCAAGTGACATCAGTCCAAGTGACATCAGTCCAAGTGACATCAGTCCAATCCCTGATCCACAGTGGGAGGAGACAACAGACTCTTCAAAGCGGTCCTCTGACCTCTACATGCACCCTGCAGCAAACACACACACACACACACACACACACACACACACACACACACACTCACTCACTCACACTAAAATTAAATTTTTGTATTTAAAAGAAATTAACTCAACAGATATCAAACACCCAGATGCAAAAATTGAAAGTATCAAACTGTAAACAGAAAAACAAACACTACTAATCTTGGATTAGCTAAGAGTATCTTAGACACGACACAGGAAACAGCAGGTAATGGCCTAATCAATAACAGCAGGTGTGCATCATCAACACGCCAAAGTATGTGCTTCACACATGTTGGCAAGATGGTGGGACAACCCCAGAACAAACAGAGGGACATGCTGGCCAGGTGTGGGTCTGTTAGGAGTCCAGAGCCACAGTATATGAAGCACCTACCATTCAACTGTCTAAGGACAACCTGATTTAAAAGGGGCAGAGAAGACAGACATGATGTGATGTTAATGCCAGTGCTTGAGAAACTGAGGCAGGAAGACTATATGCTGCAGACCAGCTTAGGTTACAGGGTAACACCCTATCTCAGAGGAAATAACAAGCGAGTTAATTCTTAACTGGGAAAATGATCTGAAGTCACTTTTCACTGAAGGAAATACACAAATGGCAGCAAGAATGAAAGGCTGAACTATTTTTCAGTCCTTTTCATCTACAAAAATGTAAACCAACCCTCTGTTACATATTGTTCATTCCCTACGGGACAGCTGTCCCCACATAACAAAGATACTAAGTGTGGGTGAGGGTGTGGAAACTCTGGGCCCCTCACATGCTGCTCACAGGGCCACAGAACAGTGCATGGTGCAGCACTGTGGAAGGTGGCTGTTATGTTTAAGCTCAGATGACTTGTGATTATGCTCCCAGGAAAAAATGTACATAGGTTCCCACAAAATTATAACACACAAGTCATGTGGCACCAATACAACAGCAGATGGAAAATCCAAATGTCTATCAAGTGATGGGCAATTTCTTAAAAATGCTGTATATCCAGAATGTAAAGTGGTATTTGACACACACTACTGGCTTTCTCAGGCACCTGCACTCACAAGTATAATCTACACCTATACATAACTAAAAAATAAATAACAAAATAAATCTCAAAAAAATAGAGATTACTATCCAGCAGGAAAACAATCAGAGAAGCTGTCTGTCCTAGACATCAGCCATCATACAAAACTGCAAACTGCAAAATGTCACAGCAGTCTCCACAGCCACCGCCCACTCTCATCCGTTGAGAGTCCCCTCTTGCTTGCATCCACCCTTTTCTGAATCTCTCTGTGCCTAAGTCCAAAAGGACCATGGAGCTGAGAGGTGCTCCTTCAAGATCCACACAGATAAAACACAGATACACAGAGAGAGTTGGAGAAAACCAGGAGCAGAGTTTGTTTGAGCTAAGTTAATGGTGGGTTTTTGATGTTGTTGTTTGCTTGGTTTTTTTTTTTGTTTGTTTTGTTTTGTTTTTGTTTTTTTAACTTAAACCATTAGGGCACCAGCAGGTCAAAGGGAACTGGCCAGGGGTGTGTGGCGGGCTGTGTGTAATAGGTATGTTGGTCATCTCCTGTGCCCATCCTTGTGGACACGAGCTCTCAAGCATGCTCAGTAGCTTAGTCTCCTGAAAATTAGGGTCACCACTCACTACAGGGGACCACCATACAAGCAAGAAGTCTGCTGGTACATATTCTTTGCAAATTGCAAAGATCAGAGAACAAAACTCACATCTTAGAAGGGAGCCAGAAGCCCTGACTGGGCTCCTGTTGGTTTGAGCTGCTGTAACAGCCTGGACTGAGTAAGCCTTTAGCAACAGATGATAAAGATAATCTGAAGATTAAGGTGCCAGTACATTCAGAGTGTGGCAAGGACTCCTTCCCAGCCTATAGTTGACTTCTTTCTATGAGTACATTAATCTGTGCTTAACCACCTTCCAAGACCCTGGCCTCTACATGGCACCATGCTATGGAGGAGCAGTTTCCATCACAGGCATTTTGGGGATCGTGGACATTTGAACCATAGCAGGTTCTCAGAGGCAATGACATGTCAATGGTCAGGAAGCTGGGAAAAGCTGTTGCCTATCATTGGCCATCAGGAATCGTTATACTACCTCCTCTCTGTGGTGGCCAAAGTCAGGAGAAGCGGTGATGTCAAGGGTGGGAGAGAAGCCAGCTATTGCCTCAGGCACTGAGAGTGGTGCAAACCTATAGATACTGCTTTGTAATAAGTTTTGGCAGGGGTGGAAGTTAGGGAGGTGGGGAAGGAAAGGGAAGAAAGAAACGGGGGGGGGACATGGGGGGCAGTAGAGGAGTAGGGGAGTAGGGAGGTGTGGAGGAAGGACTCAGGCAGGGGAAGCCAAGGAGGCAGAGCACCAAGAAAAACAGTCTTTCCACCCAGCAAGCAACAAAGACAGACTACACCTAGCATCAATGTTCATAATGCCCAGACTGGAGACGAAGCAAATGTTGGCCTGTGAGAGGATGAATCAGGAACTCCATACGACAGGTTATCACCCAGAGATGGAAAGCAATCGTGCTGTGATATGTGACACTTGAGTATTTTTGCAGTCAGAGCTGAGAGGAAAAAGCCAAACAGAGCCTGGGGAGCTCAGTCAGAAAGAGGCACCTGAGCTTGAGGCTGTGTCCACAGCTCCTATAATCTGCCTCTGGAGGGGACAGTACAGGAACTGCTGGATCACTGGAGCATGCCAGCCAGCCAGTCCAGCATAGTGAGTGCTCTAGGATCAGTGAAAGAGCCTGATTCAAAAGATGGAAAGCAAGCAAGGAAGATGGCTAACACCAACCTCTGGCTTCCACACAGACACATGCCCAACACATACAGATATGCTTGGGACACACGCGCTCAGGCACACAAATAGGGGGAGGGGTGGAGAAGCCAGATAGAAAATTAATGCTATTTATTTTAAAAAAAAAAAAAAAACTTTATTTATTTATTTGCCTTGGTGTTTGCCTGGAACTGGAACTATGGACAGTTGTTAGCTGCCATGTGGGTGCTGGGAATCGAACCCGGGTCCTCTGGAAGAGCAGACGGTGCTCTTAACCGCTGAGCCATCTCTCCAGTCCCCACTATTTATTTTTTTAGGTATAGTCCAAAATTATGATAACCAGAATCCAGGTGTTTGAAGGTCACTCCGAAGGTCAAAGGGCCAGTTGGATGCTTGTTCTGGGTGTGGACATGTCTGAAATGTCATCTAATCATCTAGTTCTGGTCTCTGCCTGAGCCAGACCTAAGTTCAGAAATCCAGGAGGAAGCGGCCGCAACTCCAACCTAACAGTGACAAGTGCTGGAATCATGGAGCATCATGGAAGCCCCCTACGGTAGAGCAAGGAACTAGATGGATGCAGGTGCTGTTCCCAGAACAGAGATGGATGCCCCCAAAAGAGGGATGGGTGCATACCTTCCTTTCTCTATTGTAAAGTTGATACAGAAGAATTCTACTGTGGAGTGGGGCTTCCAGAGTGAAGACATGGTCCCCATGACAACCTGCACCCCATGATAGCCTCTGCTCGGACCAGGGCTAGTGTGTCCCCAGGACAGTGTTCTCTTCCACTTAACCCTCCAGCACAGCTCTGCTCCGGAGAGCCCCCATTCCTCTCCAGACTCTGTTCCCCAAAGTGAAGCTCCCTTCCTGTCTTACTTGTAGCTTTAGTTAATTAAATGTAAAATCATTGAAATAAAATTATGCCTTCATTAGAAATTAACTTCCACTGCAGACCTGGGGTAACGGCTGGGTGCTCCCCCCTTTCAAACCACACACAAAATGGTCAGTTAAACCAAAGGGGAAAAAAGTTTAACGACTTCACGGTAATCAAGCTTATTATTATTTAAGCACACGCTATTACCCTGTGCAATGAGGTATCTGCCAATAAATTATCTTTGAAGGAGTCAGTCCCTGTCTGAGCCCAGACATGCAGCTATGGGAACTTGATGGTGACACCCACTGGCCATGACCAGTGAGTGCCCAGGCTGAGGGAAAGGGTATGATGGACTCCTAGTTCTGTCTCTCAGGCTCATGCCCAGGCTCAGGCCTCAGATCAGGGTCTCAGGGTCTATTGTAGAGAACTGAGTGTCTCCACCTGGCCCTCTGTGGCAGGCCTTTATGTGATTCCCCCAAGGAAGAGACAATTTTCTAGCAGGGAGAGAGAGACTGGGGACCAAAAGTTTCCCCCCAAATTATGAAGATGTGCAGAGGAAGAAAATTTACAGTATATGAAGGGAGAAGAATGGAGAATTTTCTGGAAGCATTGAAAGAAGCTGTGGGGGGTAGCAATAAGGATGGAGTGGGTCTGAGAAACAAGAGCAAGACTCTACTAATGGGCAGAAACCAAGATCACAGGGTCAAGAGGTCAAGGAGGAGTGAGGTATGGAGGTCACGGCAGGCTTTGCTTCACTGAAGACACCATCTTGTGGCATCTGCATGTGTCCTGGGCTAATGGGGACAAGCTGCTTCCCACCCACCACAGTCTGCAACCCTGTTCCCTCCAGACACAGCAGAGAAGGTGGAGGATGATAGGGAGCAATGCTTGTTCAAGGCCACATGCTGCAAGGTTGGGAGCCACAGAAGGGGCGCAGGCAGAAATGGAGACAGGTAAGAGAGGGAAAGGCAGACAGCCTAGAAAGCAGACACACAGCATCCCTAGGCTCTCTGCCCATCTCACACTCCCGCTCATGGCTCCTGTCTGCCTGCTCCTGTCTCCCAAGCATCCTCTTTCCTTTCACTTTGTGAAGGAGGGGATGGAGCCCAGGGTGTCACCTGGCCTGGATGTTCTCTTAGCTGCATCCCAGTCCTCAAGACTCCTACCTCATTCCAGCCTTGTCTTGGCCAGGACACCCTCCCACACCCAGACCTCACTAGCTACCAGGCAGAACAGTCGTTACCCAGAAGCTACTGCATTTCTCAGTTCCCGCAGGCTGCAAGCAGCAGCTAGCCCTGTTCCATGCCAAGGCTGAGGACTCGACAGACTCAGGTTTAAGTTCAAATTCAATATCAAATCAGTGGGCAGTCATGGGGCTGACTTTTCAACCTCTCCATCATACTTTCCTCGCTGACAGAATGGGTGTTGATGAACTTGCATTGCAGGCTTCTTGCAAGACTCACAGACAGTATTTAAGACACTAATGGAGGGCGTGGAGTAGACCACTGTCCTGTGGTAGAGACACCTCAAGGCAGGGTGGCTGCTGCTTCTCCCGATAACCCCTTCAGGTCCAGACAGAAGAAGAAAGTGAGCAATGGGTTTGAAGGTTGGGAGGATCCCAAAGAAGGAACAATAGAATTCTAACTTTGGAGACCTTCTCTCCCCATAAGGACTCATTTTTGCATATCCTAAGTAGTTTTAAATGTACACCCCACCAATGTCTGATGCTAAGAAATTGTCACTGAGTAGAAACAATTCATTCACCAGGCTGTGATCTCCGGTCAGCAACTTGGAGCAAGAACTGGCGGCACCAGGCAGATGCATCCACCCTGTCATAAACTTCTGCAAATCCCCCATAGACAGGCCCCTTGGAAAGTCACCTCCACCTCCCTCACAGGTCATGCAGAGATTTAGAGATGGGGAACGCACAGGCCTGCTATCTACTTGTGAGTGATGTGGGACATGTTCTGGGGACATGTTTACTGTCACCCCGAGTCCCCGGCCTCTACTCCCCTCCCCCCCACCCCCTGGTAATTCATGGACTGGCTCCTGTTGGCAAATGACTGATATGGCCTTCATAGTGCGGCCTGCTGGTCACTTGTCTCTAGGAGACTGCAAAGGAAATGCCGGCTCAATATAAATGGGGCCCGTGGCAGCTTCAAACACCTTGGAAAATCCCCAGCCCGGATGCTGCGCTGTTTTTAAGTAATAAAATCACAGAGAGATTACATGACTGCCTGACAGCCCACGACAGATGGCTGCCTGGGTGAACTTTTTACCTTCGGGATGGGACTGAGAAGGAAGACCAGCAGCCAGTACCTAGCTCGCTTGGGTTCAAATGCCATTACAAGGCAGGCCAAGGGCACACTGGCCTGTCCTAGTGCTCTAGGGACTTGAGGCCTGGCTTCCCCAGCTGGAGGATAGCAGGACCCCAGGCTGGCCTGTCAGATGTCACTGCCATCCTCCTTCCTGACGTCAGAGGTCCAGCCACTGCTTCCATGCTAGTCCTTCTGCTTCTTCAAGGTCTTTGTGCCTGGAGGGGGGATGCTCGGTGGGGAAGAGAACTTGTTGCCCTTGCAGAGGAGTGGAGCTTGGTTCCAAGCATCCCTGTCATGTGGTGGCCCACAGATGACTACAGTTTCAGGGGACTGATGTCCTTTTGTGGCCTCTCCTGGTCCCTGTATACCTCCTCATAGACATACACTAATACAAATGATTTTTTTAATGGTTAAATCTTTTAGAGGGAAAACATTAAGTTGTGCTTAAGCCAGGCCAGCAGTGGCTTGTGAACAAGGCCAGGACAGGAAGGTGGGATGCGTCTCTAGGAGACAACCGAGCCAGGCACTGGCTAGCTGGGCGACCTTGGCCATGGTGTTCCTGTGCTCTGAGCCTCTGGTTGCTCATCAGTGATAGTGTTAGTAATGTCTTCAAAGGGTTGAGCTGAGCTGAGTGTGGTGCTGAAGCAGGAGGACTGAGGACTCTCACATAGCACTCCAAAAGTGGGGAGGGATTGGTTAAACCCTTTAGAGGCTCAGAGAGTATCATAGAGGAAGGGACGGGAAAACGTAAGAGCCTGGGGAAGGTGTGCTCCTGGACTCCAGCGGCTGCAGTGACCTACACACAAAGGCTGTCGGTCGGTGTTCCGTCATGGCTGAGGGTGCCGTGGTGTAGGGTCTCACCCTGTAGTGGGATTATGTTACATTGTAAATATTTGTCCCTCCTACTAGTTCAATAAAAAGCTGATTGGCCAGAGGTGGACGAGTGTGGGCGGGGCTGCCAGACTAAGGAAACTCTGGGAACATCTCAGAGCTGAGCGGAGACACCACAGAGATGTGACAAGAGACAACAGGCAGCAGATGCAGAGGGTAAGAAAAATGGGTTAGTGGAAGGGTAAAGAGTTAGCAAGCTATATGCCTGGGCCCCAGGTCAGTCAGTGTAAAATGAACACGAGCGTCTGTGTGATTATTTGAGCTTAAGCGGCAGCGGGACTCCGAGTGGGTCCAGAAGGTCTGGGCCAGAAACCGCGTACAACACCACTTCCTCTGAAGATCTATAAACAGTTCATGGTTCTTGATTTCCTTCAGTGGTGTAGCCAGTGGTAATGCCCCCACGCTTCTGTAAGTAACCCCAATGAAACTCATGGTTCATGCCACACAAAAACCTTCCCATACACATGCACAGTTAAGGGGTGAGGAGTCCCTCTGGATAGAGCACATCCCTAAAATACACAAAGGTGCCATGCTCTATCCAGCACTGCCAAAAATGGGGGAATTGAGATGAAGAGGTAAGGAAACCCCACTGAGAGGCATTTGGCAATCAGCACCTCTTAGGTGCACAGTAGGCTCTTTTTATCCCTACATTATTTTCTCTTTGAGGCTACAGAGTCCCTCTGAAAAGCTATGCCATCGGGACTCACCCTAATGACCCGCACTTCCTAGGTAGGGTGGGAAACCATGAACACCTCTGGACTGGGAGCCCTAGAAAGCATTCTCTCTCTCTCTCTCTCTCTCTCTCTCTCTCTCTCTCTCTCTCTCTCTCTCTCTCTCTCCTCTTTCTGTCTCTTTCTTCCTCTCCTCTCTCTGCTTCATCCCCCTCCCCTCCCCTTTCCTCTCCCTCTCTCTGGGTTCTCTCAACCCTTGGCCTCCAGTCTGTGTCGTTCTCTGTTCCCCTGAGCCATGTGGCATCTCAGGGGTGACTGCTATTCTGAGGCCCAGCCACTGCATGAGCTTTCCAGGGTTGCTAATGCCTCAATTCCTCCTGTGTGGCACAGGCTAACACCTCTCAGCTGTTGCTGCAACTTCATGGGGATGAGCGATGACCCAAACAAGTGGGCGTGGTGACCTCTACCCTTAGAAGTTCCCCAAGTAGGATGAGGCCCTCTCTTAGGTGAAAAGATCAGTCCTCCAAGTCCCAGGTAATGAGGACAGGCTCCTGCCAGACAACACTGGTATAGCGCTGGCCCTGCTATTCTGCTGCCTCTCAGCCTGTGAAGGGAAGCCCTGTGAAATACCTGTTAAGAGGGACCAGATGGTGAAGTCGGACATACTCATTAAAGGGACTGTGTCACATCTCCTGGGCAGAAACTCAGACATGACACCAAACCTATTAAAAACAGAGACCTGTGTCAGTACTCCGTCATCAATAGAGGCCTCAGATGTCTCTGTCCTGCCTCTCTGTGATAACAGGTAGGTTTTAACTAATCTGGGCCTCAGTTTATCCGTCTGAGGAATTGGTTGATTCAAAAGAACATTTCACATGGAGAACCTCACACACATACATAACAGTGCTGGGTAATTATCAGTTGAGGTGCTAAGAAGGAAGAAAGTCCCAGATGCAGGCCCAGAAGAACAAGCTGGGATCAGGAGGCCCACAGATGGAGCAGGGCCAAGTCCCAGAGTTTAAACCAAATCCCTTTTAATATGCCTGAGGAAAATCACTGAACTAGACTGCAGTGGGCCAGCCAGGAGGAAGATGAAGCCTCTGAGGCAGGCAAACAGTTATTGGGAGAGATAAAACTGTTTCCTGTTTATGCACTGACCTATGTACTGCCTCTCACCCACTTAGGCTTGATTCTTTTTCTTCATGGCTTTCTGTATTTTCTAATTTACTTGCAATGTGCACACATTACTTGGGTAATAGAAAAATCATCAAAACTTCAGAAGGAGTCAGGTGGCAAGAGTCTATGAGTCCCTGAGGCCCTCCTGCCACATGGTGTTAGACTTGGGAGCTCCAGGGAAGGGAGGGGCACCAGAGACCCTGGTGTCACACCAGCAGCTACAGGAAGGAGATATCAGGGTAGTGGGGACCGGCACATCCAGGGCCATGCTGTGGAGCGGCCCCCGGAAGAGGAGGCTGCTGACCAGTCCAGTGGGACCAATGGAGTCTCTAAGAAGATGTCCATGTCACCCGGTTTCTGCTACTGACCAAGTGTTGTGGAGAGGAGGGAGCATGCTCTAGATTTCACTTTGTATCAACTGGGGAGCCAAAGTCACCTCTCCGCCTAGAGTAATGGCTAGTCAAGGTATCTGCCATCTGCATGCGTTCTCTGGAGAGAATGAAGGGCGCGGCCAGCAGTGCTTGGGTTGGAAGGACCAGGCCATGTATCTGGGGTTAAAGCAGGTTGGTTCCTGATGTAGTGCTCTACCAGGGATACTCAGGCATTGGAGTATGGATGGGAAGGGGTGGATAGAGCCACACAGAACCACAGGGCCTGGTGGGCATCCCTCCTTCACTAAGCAGGAGTCTTCCTCTTTTTCCTGTCTGACAGGATTACTGAGAGTAACTTCCCACTATAGTCAATGGCATCCCAGTGCCCCCAATTACCCTTTCCCCATGGCCACCTCTTGATTTTGTGGTGGCCCCTACTAAAGGCACAAGAAATTGCTTGCCAGATAGTCAAGCCATTAAGAGCACATACTGCTCTTGCAGAAGACCAGAACTGAGTTCTACTCCCACATTGGGCAACTCACAGCCATTAGAACTCCACCTGGGGGGTTCATCGCCCTCTGCTGGCCTCCGTGGACAACTGCACTCACATGCACAAACCCATACACACATACACAATGCACACAAATTTAAATTTTTAAAAACTCTTTTAAAGTAGGCATTGCTTTCTCGGAGTTTACACCTATTAGCACTCACTTTGGTCACAAATGAAGAAGGGAGAAGGGGAGTGAGCCAGTTCAGAGCCTGAATGTTTCTCTCCTTGGCATGAAAAGAATATTCCAGAGCCAGGGGCTGGCTCCTGAAAAGAAAAGCAGAGCCTAGTTGAATGCAGACAAGATCAGCTAAGACCCATACAACCATCAAACAAATCTGTGACAATAGATATTCTTTGTTTTAAGCAACTGTCTTCTGGAGTTGTTTGTTATACAGCAATTTTTATGGTGAGTGCTGACTGATACAGTTTCTAACAGAGTTAGTGGAGAATTGAAACGTCAGGACCTGCACAGCCTGAGCTCCTGACTGGGGCACAAAGACTTCACTCAGGCTGCTTCTGTTTGTTGTGATTCTCCTCTGGGAGGGGTGGGGGTGGGGGAGTCAGAGTTCAGGAGATGGGGTCCGCAGTGACCTCACATTCATCACATCTTCTAGAAACAGCTCCAAGCCACAAGGCCCAGCATGGAGGCAGCTGCTTTTATTGCACTTTTGAAATCCATTGTAATTAGAGAGCAAACTGGCTTCTGGCTTCCCAGACTCCATGAAACCAGCCGGGTGCAGCCCCAGGCAGAGGCTAAGCACTTTATAATCATCATATTTCCCATAAACCTTTGCTTCCAGTTCCTTCAAATTAAGTCTCAGCCCCAAAGCCATCGATTCCCTGTCTCTGGAGAGGTGGTTAAGGTCTACCTGGCAGGGTGGAGGCTTTCACCGCCTTCTGTGAGTATAGGCTCTGTTGGGGGGCCTGTCTGCAGGGTTGACTGCTCCATGGACCTTGGGGACTTGTCTCTCCATGACTGGCCAGTGAGAGGCTGTATTACCAGGCAGCCACTGGTCACAGGATGGCAGGAAGCTGTGCAGGAGATGCTTGGCCACTCTACAGAGTCTCAATAGCCCTCACTGGTGAGGATTGTTGTCAGTTGAGGCAGGAAAAGATGGGACTCACACAGTCTGCTTCTTGCGCTGTCCTACTCAGAGGCACCAGGGTCAACTGGAGAAAGAAAACCATTCCTTATAAGACAGGGATCCCAAAGCAGAAGCCTGGTGCCTGTCAGCCCTTGTGAAAGTTGGAGGCAGAGTGGGGGAGGGGAGTATGAGTAGGGAGCAGTTTTTAGAAAGCTTCAGGAGGGAACTTGGTAGTTGATATAAAAAACAAAGCAGAAAGCAGAAAGCTAGCTGGTCATGGCAGCAAATGGCCACATCATGAATCCTCGCATGCTTCCAAGGCTCTCAGTTCACAGTGGCAGGGGAAGGGGCCATGTGGGTGGGGTCCAGCCAGGGTGAAGAGCCAAAAAAGGCAAGAAGATGTGAGTGGATGTGAGGCTGGCCGGGCTGCTCAGGGTGAGCCTGAGCAAAGCCGGTCTATCCTGTGCAAACCCCAAAGTGGTCCCTCTGGGGCCACAGCTAATCCATGCCACCCCCTCATCCATGAAACCCTGTGGCCAGAAGGGCACTTGGGCCATCCCACTACACAGTCTCTAGTCCTGCTTCCTTTTGCCTGTGGGTTTCTTGTACACCGATCTGAACTCACTGCTCAGACCAGCTCACCCATGCTCTCTGCCAGACCCAGTTTTTCTCTCTACTTTCTCTAGGCTGGGAAGTCACTAGGAGCCTCCTGGGGGACAGACTACAGCTCCCCGCAACTGTTTTATCTCTGCCTAGAGCCTCTGCATCGGCAAACAGGAGCGGGGTTAGGGTTAGGGACAGCCCAGGTTCTGGGAAGGGTCCCCAGGAGCAGCTGAAATGGCCCCTACTCAGCTACCCGCCCCTCAGCTCAGCAGTGCCCCTTCCCTTCCTGGATCCAAACCAACCAACCAAGTGGCCACCATGAGGGGCTCTCTAGGCTGGGGATGTGAGTGTGTTAATTAATGAATTAGCTGTTTAATTAGCATAATTAGGCCTCATTATTTTCTTTGCATCTATCGTCAATTTTCCGGCAATTAAAGCAAAGGATGGTGGTGACGGCAGGACCCGGCTGTGAAGGCTGTCTTAGCTGGTATACCAGGCTGGGCCCAACCCTGCTCCAGGTAGCAGGTGCTAAGCCTGCACACACAAGCTCCCGCATGCCCAGAGGGGAGTGTCTGAGTTTGAAGATTGGTCTGTACGTTTATTGAGCTCCTGTGGGCACAGTGACACTGTTGTCACCAACATACACATGGACATTGAAATAAGTTGCTGGAGAGTCAAGGTCAGCCACTGAGAGGACCATAGCTTTCCTCCCGACTCCACCCCTCCCCCCACAAAAAGACAAACAAAAGCAGCCTGCTGTAGTCTAGAGAAATGTGATGGGCACATCCTTAGGGCCATCTTGGTTCTCCCAGTGTGCATCATGGAGACCTAGCCAGCCTGCCCATGAGCACCCTCTCCTTGTTCTTACAGTATGTGATCTGTAGTAGAGCCTTGTATCACAACCTTAGGAACACATCTTCCAGTCACTCTTGTGGCTTGGGAAGTAACTCCACAGCTGGATCCTACAGCTGCCCATTCATTTGGCTTCATGTCCTTGCTCAGATATGGAGACCACTGGCCTCAGAGACTTAGGCACATGACCTGTCACTTGGCTTCCAAGGAATTACCTGCAAATGCTCAGTCATCATTCAGTGTGCTCAGATCCCACCCCCTGATGTGATGTCACTCTAGTAAATTCTATTGCTTCTTCTTCTGGTACTGAAATAGGCCCCTACACGGCTACACGGACTCAGACACACACAGAGACAAATACATACACACAGAGTCACACACAAACATATACACAGAGACCTGCATACAGACACACACATACACACAAACATATACACATAGACACACACAGAGAGACACACACACTCAGGCACAGACACACACAGAGACATACTTGGACACAGATACATATGTAGATAGGCACAGAGAGAGAGAGAGAGAGAGAGAGAGAGAGAGAGAGAGAGATTGGTTCAGGCTCTTAGTCCTAGTACCTTCTATATCCTCATCAAATCACTGGTAAAGGGGCTGGAGAGATGGCTCAGCGGTTAAGAGCACCGTCTGCTCTTCCAGAGGACCCGGGTTCGATTCCCAGCACCCACATGGCAGCTAACAACTGTCTGTAGTTCCAGTTCCAGGCAAACACCAAGGCAAATAAGTAAATAAAGTTAAAAAAAAAAAAAAAAATCACTGGTAAAATGGAGGAGGCAGAGCCTGTGGCCCAGCCTCAGAGACCAACACTGCAGCTTCAGGAGCTGAAGAGGGTGGAGCCCAATCTTGGGAGGTAGAACTGACTGCCCCCAGTCCCAGCCTGTGACACAACCACCTCTTCAAATAGCCAGAGCAGATACATTGTGACTCAGGCTACAATGACCCATTTTCAGAACTAGCTCCTGCTGCTTCAGTCTTGGGGCCCCACCTCTGGAGTTCCAGACAGGGAACTCATCTCCATCCTTTGCTGTGTGACCTTAGGCAAGTACTATCACCTCCCTGAGTCATTTCAATATCTGAATGGAGCTGGGTACCTCATCATTTTATTGGGTGGATCTAGGCCTGGTTTGCATCTGGTACTCTAGTCGGTCACCTGACCCTCTCTGCTTTATTCGTTTCTGATTGGTGAGCCCATGGCCCCTTCCCAAGAGTCTTTCTGTCTCTGGGTTTGGGTATGAACTACCTAGAGTCTGTCTCTTGACTCCAGATCCTGGTGCCCACAGACTCTGAGTGTTGTCTCCCCTGAACACCATCTACGCCATGAGCAGTGGCCCACCTTTCCTGTGGTGTCTTTCATGGCCACTGGAAATATTGTTTTCTTTTTTCCCCACAGTGGGCCTCTCTGCAGATCTGTGCAGCAGATCCTGTCATTAACCCCAAGCTACAGATAAGGAAATAGAGGCAAAAGAAACTGAATCTCATGCCCAAGAACACAATATGATAGGAATAAGAAGCCTGGAGCATGGATCAATCTGCACCAGCGTGGGGCACGCCCACTTCAGCCAGGTTGTTCTAGGCCGTGGTCTTCAATCTTCCTAATGCTGCGACCCCAACCATAGCATTATTTTCATTGTTAACTTCATAGCTGTGATCTTGACACTGTAATGAACCATAATAAGGATGTCTGATATAGGATCTGTGAGGTCTTGACCCACAGGTTGAGAAGCACTCTTTTATACCAAACCTGATGAGACCCTGTGTGGGATGGTGTCCTTGGAAGTGAAGACATGAAGAAAACATAAAGCAGAAGGTATGAGGAAGCAGAAAGGAAACTTCAGGGGCCGCTCTAAGACCAAGAGAGTGAACACAGCAGAGAACAGGCTGGACTCTGCTACTGTGAAGCAGAGGGCTTCAGTGGGGTGAGATGTGACATGGTGCGTACTTTGTTGAGCTGAGAAGTGATTGCCTGTATCCTTAGAGATGTCCTTCATGAAGGACAGAGAGGTGAAGGCATGGTGTGGGCTGAGGCTACTGCTCTCGTTCAGGCTTCTGCCCAGCAGGATGCTGGTAAAAAGAACCAGAAGGTATGCATGGGAGGGAGCTGAGGATGTCCTGGCCACATCACAGTGGTCTTACTGACTGGGAAATATACCATGGGATCCAGTGTGACTCCAGGGAATTAGGGAACAGAATAGAGATGTTGCTGCAGGAGTGAAGATGATGGCTTGGGGTGAAGAGGGAAACTGAGTCACCACACTGCATAGGCTCAGAGGTCTATGGGTGTCTGAAACTAAGACTCAGGTTTGGGGGTTTTTGAAACAAGATCTTAAACCCTAATCTTCCTGATAAGGCTGCTGGGGTGACAGGCACAGCTCACCACAACCAATGTTAAACATCCACCTTTTAAAAATCAGTTACCCTGTTACTCTGAATCTGGATGCAACTGCATGCCCCAGTGTCTCCTAAGTCCTCTCTGCATTTGTAAGAACAATATATAGACCAAGCTCATAAATATAGCCCCTCACTGGCATTTTCACCAACATAATTCTTCTAGCACAAGTGCAAATATTTGTAGTATGTATGTCATCCTTGTGGCAAAAGGTGCCTAACCATTCATTTGAAACATAGAGCATGGTCTCCGGTCCTGTGGCTACTGCCCAGACAATCATAAGAGCTAAGGGACAGAACCAAGAGACAAGACAACCTGGGGGAAGTGGGTGGACCATTGGAAGTAAACAGAGGCAAGGGTGACTTGGGGGTCTCCTGTGTGTGGCTTCACACTCATCAACTCCCCCTATAAATATATAGTCTAACCTAAAGCACACCCACAGGAGCTCTGTAGGTTTCATACCTGTTTCAGGTGTTACTGTTGGTTGGGGGGTTAATTGCAGCACCTCTCTCTCTCTCTCTCTCTCTCTCTCTCTCTCTCTCACACACACACACACACACACACACACACACACACACACACACACACACACACAAACTATCCATGTTGTGTGTGTAGCCCAGAGTGACTGAACAGAGACCACATGTGGGAACCTCCTAAGTTCACAGAGGTCCCTGGAGCCTTCTTCCTCACACCTATGAGTGACTGCCAATATGCCTTCCACAGGAGAATTCTCCATGCATAGAGCATCCAGGTGTGAGACTCATTCAGGATGTGTTGTGTGCTGTGGACCACTGGTGCTCACATGGACAATGCTCTGCATTTGCACTGTTCTATTGCAGGGGTGTGTATGGCCCAGGCAGGAACGACACAGTGAGTATCACTGTACACATTGCTTTCTTCTGTCTTTGTATTGTTTGTTTTTTTCTTTGTTTTTGACAAAGTCTGTATAGTTAGGGCTGATCTTTGAGCTTCTGATCCTCCTGCCTGCACTTCTGGGTGCTGGGACTACAAATATGCACCACTACATAGTTTATGTGACATTAGGAATAAGCCTAGGACATCATGACAGCAGGGTAAGGCTCTACCAGCTGAGCCACATCTAAAGCCTCTGTGCACATTTTTTTGTATCTTCTGGTGCACGATGTGTGTGTATATTTTCACTTTCATGTACCTATTTGCACAAAATTCTGGGCCTTCTATGTGCAGGCAGCATTAGGTTAAGACTCTTGATATTCATAGTCCAGAGTAGTATCAGGCCATCAGTTTGTGGCAGGCTGAGGTAAGGACATTGCTTCAAATTTGAGGCCAGCCTGAGTTACAGCCTGAGTTCCAGATTAGACTGTGGTACAGAATGAGTCAGTTCCCTGCTTCTTTGTTCTCGCTTCTATTTAAAGCAAGGGGTGACTTTGCACTTCAGGAGGTATGTCTGCAGTGGCTGTTACAGCTGTCGTGGCTGGTAGCATCTCATGGACAGAGGTGCTGCAAATATCCCACAGTGTACAAGATATCTGTGTCCCTCTGCCAGGAAGAGACTAGGGCGAACCCCCACAGCAAGGGCTTAGCATGCCTGATGCACACAGGAGATTCAATAGGCCTGGCAACTTCAATCCCAGCTCACCCCAAGAGCTTAAACTCCTTAAGGAGACATGGTTTGCAGAATCACAGGAAGAGTGACAGAGCCCTACAGTAGCAGCTACTGGGACCAGAACAAATGGGGAAGAAAAGAGGGAACCTGCTCTGGGTGCTTGCAGCTAAGAAGGCAGGGAAGGACAAACGAGCAGAGGGAACAGAAGGAGCAAAGCTGTAGGCATGACGTCAGGGAGGCGACTCGGCTGGCTGGGAACAAGCAGCTTCTTGGAAAACAACACGGGGTGGGGGGTGGCTTTGAAACACAGCAGGAGCTCTCTTTCCAGACAATCAGTGAACAGGGACAACTGGCCAGAGCAGACTGAATGCTGAGAAAACAGGAAGAATTGCTCAGGGCAGTCAGTCGAGACAAGACAGCAACTGGACCACAAGAGGGTAGGGCCAGGTGGAGCAGAAGCCTTCTCCCACTCCATAAACAGGTTGCCCCAGCTTCCCAGGGCTGCTCAAGGCCCTGGGAAGGGCCTTGTTTTCAGAGGAGATGCCTCCCATATCCCTGCTGGAACACAAGAGCCGGGGGGGGGGGGGGGGGGGGGGGGGGGGGGGGGGGGGGGGGGGGGGGGGGAGGAGTGATATTTAGTAGCAGAGTGACATTGACACTGTGTGTCTCCAAATGCCAGGTAGCATGTGGAGAATTCCTGTGACTTCCTGGAGGTCCTGATGCTTAGAATGGTGGCCTGGCCAGAGCAGCAGCTCTGGGCAGGAAGCTGTAGAGATTCTTATGGATTAGATATGGTGAATGAGAGCAGAGATCAAAGGCTGTGACAGTTTCTAGACTCCTGGAGTCTGGTGCTGGAGTGGATTGTAAGCTCACATGGCCTGTCAGACATGGCCCAGTGAGATAGATCACCAGGTAGGGTCCTGGTCACCAACAGTGATAGAAACTGGCCGAACAGCACTCTAGTCAGGTAAGGTCCCTGCAGACTGCCTGGCACAGGGCCTCATTGAGCCAGCCTGGCTCTCCTGGCTCCCTGGGGCAGGGCCAGGCCTCCTGGGTGTTCGGAGAGCTCGTTATCCAGTCAGCCCTGGAGCTGCACCTGCTCTCCTGGTCTCCTGTGATCTCAATTAATCCGTCCTGCCCTGATTAATTAGCAGGGTTAATTATGACGGCTGCTGCCGCTGATGCCTAAGAAGGAAAGCACATCCAAGGGATGGAGCAGATACTCAGCCTGGCAAGGCAGGTCTCTCCTGTTCACATCCCCTCACACACATAGGACAGCCCTGCTTTTCCCTAGGCCAAGACTCTCAGGATGTCAGTTGCATGGGGATTTCCAAGTGCTGGGCCTAGAAGTCCTTTGAGGCATTGTCTGAGGTAAACAGGCCTAAGACTGTGGGTTGAGCTCCTCTGGCCCTGACTGTTAGGTCATATCTTGGGCCTCACCTCTGCACATCTCTGTGACGCCCACAGAAAGGGGCCCAGAATGCCCTGCTCTTAGGGAGCTCTCAGCCCATGCTTGACAACTTGATGTGTGACTTGTCTTTGCCTTTAAACCCAATGACCACTATAGCTTGGGAGACATGTCTCCACAAAGGGGTCAAGGTCAAAAGTGAGTTGCTATGGTTAATTCCCTGTCTTCATATGGAAAATAGTCCAGGGACCCCAAGAGGCCCATCCTGAGTTCTCTGTTAGTTGTGGCCCAGGTCATTCTAGCGTCTCACAGCAGCTGAGCCTACAGACCCTCCCAAAGCCCTTCCCATCTCTCTTTCTGATCCCCATATCTGCTCACTCCCCGAGTTGCCAGCCCAAGAGTTACCTAACCAGTACCTGGCTTGACTGCCCTCACCCTCCTCCAAGCTGGACCACCCCACCCCATGCCCTCGCACCTCCTCTGGGCACCCATCCATTATCTTCCTGGCCAAACCATGATCCATTACACCGCCGGCGCCTGGCAAAATGTATCATTACCTGCACCCTCGGCACTTCCCAGATCAATCCACTTCTTAAATGTAGTAATAGAGGAGAGGATTAGGTACTAGAAAACTCATTATGAAAATGGCGTACTCAAATTCTTTAAAGGTGATATTTCATAAAATAGACCCGGCCTGCCGCGTGCCTCAATCATTCTTTTTAATAGCTCAGTAGCAGCCAGAAAATAAAGTATTCATGAAGATTGAAGAAGATGAACCCATGAACTTCAATTTAATTGGTGCAAATTAAAACGATCCATCTTTCCGTGCTGTCCGTCTATCTCCAATCAGCCCCACGTTGCACGTCCGGCGCCCTGATTACAATTATCTTTTAATAGGAAAACTTGTCAGTTTTTGTGTGATTTACAGAAGCTTGAGCAAGCTTATAGGTACCAGATAGGACCTGGGTGTATGATTCTCCTCCTGACTCCCTGGCTCTTGGGAAGGTACTGTGTGTGGGGGAGGTGCTGTCCAGTGGGCGGGGGAGGGGCTGGATAGACCTGGGACATCCCTAAGTTTGTGATGTGTCTCCTCATCAGGCCCTGTCTTTTCCAGGATCACAGCAGGTAGACAAGGAGCTGTGGTAGCCACCAGCCCACTCAAGGCCGGAAAATGTGCGTCTGCCTCTCTCCTCATTTTCCCCTATTCCCTACAAATCCCTCCCAGAAGACTCTGAGGGGACAAACACATGAGATTTTCTAGGAATGAAAAGTCTAGCTTATGGTGGGATGATGGAAAAGAGGAAATACAGGTATCTGCCTGAGTCCCCAAAGATGAGGAAGATATGAGGTCCTGGTCCTCAGAAACAATCTTACAAGGCCCAAGTGAGGTAGCTGATAGTAACGTCAGAGACTGAATCATAGCGATAGAGTAGCTCATGTGGCCCACATGGTACTGTGCTGTTCACCTTGAGCACACTCATTTGCCTGCCCATCTGCCCATCCATTCATCCATCTGTCCAACCAGTAAAGATTCACTAAATTCCTGCTAAATATCCAGTGTTTGACTATCAAGCACTGAACTAAGTCAGCCAAGTGGCCATGGCAGAAAGGCCATCCTAAGCCGTGGTACCCACACAGGGCTTTTTTGCCTGCTAACTACTACCCCCTCAAAATTATAAATAAATAATTATAATAATAATTATTATTATTATCATTAGTTTTTTGTTTTGTTTTGTTTTGTTTTGTTTTGTTTTGTTTTGAGACAGGGTCTTTCTACATAGCCTTGGTTGTCCTGGAACTCACTATGTAGACCAGACTGGCCTTGAACTCACAGAGATCCTCCTGCCTCTGCCTCCCAAGTGCTGGGATTAAAGACTCACCTATATAAATTCCTTTTAAAAAGAGATTTTTAAAATTTATTTTGTGTGCATGGGTGTTTTGTCTGCATGTATAGCTATGCAACATGTGCATGCCTAGTGTCTCTGAGGCCAAACCAGGACATCAGATCTAGAACTGAAGGTATAAACCATTATGAGCCACCATGTAAGAGCTGAGAACTGAACCTTGATCCTCCGGAAGAGCAGTCAGTGCTCTTAATCACTGAGCCATCTCTCCAGCCTCTTGTGTAAATTCTTAATTTCACAAGTAATCAGCAAACATGTTCTCATGATGGAAATGTAAAAACCCAAATAACATGTCTGGGTCCCTCTGCTCCACAGCCTGGTTTTTCCAGCAATGACCCAGCCTGCTTCCTGCCTTTCTAGATTCCCCTCCATTCAGATGGACACATGTTTTGGGCTTTGATCCTTAGTTCTCAGTGGCCATCCTGCCTGTTCTTCCTGGACATCTGCTTCTTCAGCCCTACCGTGCCCTGTGTCCTAACCAACACAGACCCTGAATGCTGGCAGGTAGTGAGCATTCACTAGAGTGACCACTGAGGCAGCCTCACAACAGTACTTAGAGGTAAAAGCAAGAGCCTGGACTCAGCCCAGACCCACCAGATCCAGAAAGCCTCTAGCCTCAAATATGGCTAAAGCAGGGAGAGCCAAGTATGGGCTCAGAGCATTGGCTTGGGGCAGTGGTGCCTGTATCATTAAGTACTGTTCTGCCTGAATGTCTCCTCCAAAAACATCAGGAACCTCTCCCCTGCCTTGACTCCTCAGGATGGGGAGCTGGGCAGGCCATGCTGTAGCCGCCACCACCCACATCCAAGGGTGGCTTACACACCCCTTCCATCCCTCACACATACTTGATACAATAGATATAGTTCTTTGCTGAAATGACAAATTACCCATTCATAGGAGGCTCAGTCCTGGCCATGTTGGGTTTGGAAACTGGACTCCCAGGAACTTCCTCAATAAGAAATGGGAATGAGCAGGGTATGGTGGTGTATGTCTTTGATCTCAGCACTCAGGAGGCAGAGACAGGCAGATTTCTGAGTCTGAGACCAACCTGGTCTACAGAATGAGTTCCAGGACAGCCAGAGCTACACAGAAAAATCTGTCTAAAAAAAGAAAGAAAAGAAAAGAAAAGGCTCCATTATGATGCTTGAGAAGGCAATCAGAAAGTGCTCAGGAGAGTGAGGCTCACAGACTGGAGGAAAGCATGCCTTTTGGTCAGCTCTGACCACGGCTGCTTCACTCACAGAGGCCCCAAAGTCAGGGAACCTTCTGTGGAAGCTTTGCTGTCACTCAGAGCCTAAGGGGTGCTGGCATCACTCTATCTGTGACCTCTAAAGTCACAGTGGGGACACAGGAAGCATCTTATTGGGGGATGAACACAAGGTGTCCCATGCCCTTCTGCTTCTAAGTCCTTAACCTGAGTTCATTGGAAGCCTCAGCCTAATTGCAAGCCTTTTCTAAAACTGAACTGTGACACTCGATGTGCACAAATGCTTTCACACACTCCACACAGGAGATACAGAGTTGGGGGGGGTCAAAAGAAGTCTGGATTATTCACAAAAATGACAGTATGATGCTACCATTGCAACCACATGCCTGAAGTGGAAACTGCTGTAAAAATAAATGACAAATTGTGTTTCAAAAGTATCAGGCAAGGCAGTGGTGGCATATGCCTTTGGTCCCAGCACTCAGGAGGCAGAGGCAGGTAGATCTTTGTGAGCTCAAGTCCAGCCTGGTCTACAGAGCTAGTTCCGGGACAGCCAGGGCTACACAGAGAAACCCTGTCTTGAAAAAAAGAAAGAAAGAAAGAAAGAAAAAAGGAAGGAAGGAAGGAAGAAAAAGAAAGAAGTGTCAGGATTGGGGACTGAAGAGAAAGCTCAGCAGCTGGGAATACTTGTTCTTCCGGAGGACCTCAGCTAAATTCCCAGCACCCGTGTTGGCCAACTCACAATCCCCGTAGCTTTAGCTCTGGAACATCCAACACCTACAAACACAAACACGGCAGAGATAAAATTTATCATTTTTTAAAAATAGTGATATTGGGAAGATGCCTAGTGTGGTATGACGGAAGATGCCTCCCCAGGCTCTTGTGGTGGAACAATTAGTCACCGGCTGGTGATGCTGTTTTGGGGGGGCCCCAGTTATAGTCAACCCCTCTGCTTCCTTAGGCAGGTGCAATGTGCTCAGCTGCTTCACACACTTGCCACCGTGCCCTCCCTGCCGTGATGAGTTTTGTCCTCTGAAATAAATAAATTCCTCCCTCCTTTAAGTGGCTTCCTGTCAGGTGTTTATTCATAGCAACACCCTCCCTGCAAAGCTGGGATGTCTCTGGGCTTCAGTGTGGTTGTGTTAACAATTACTAGCTACCCTTGCTCTCATGGCTTATCTTTCCCAAAACTCAGTCCACAGGCCACAGGAGAAAATCCCTGGATGAACCCCATAGCTCCCTTCATATTTGTTGTGCTCTGACACCTAGATTCGGAATCCCAGATGTACTCAGTCACTGACACAAGCATACGTACCCAACTCACACCCAACTCACACACGTCACAAAGGCGCACACTTATCTGGTGGCTCTGGTTACTCCAGTTGTTAATATGAATTCTCTTTATTAAAAATGCTTCTAGTTCCTGGTCTTAAAGGATTCCCCGCTGTCCACTCCTACCCCTACTCAGCTGCACCCCAGGAACATCACTGTCCTTGATCATACTGCCTGGGCCTTTCTCACCTGCCTCCTCAGGTGAGAACCTAGGGGACCAGAGGCTGGGCCTGGTGCTTTCTCACCATGCAGTATCAGGCTCCAGCCTATTGGTGGTAATGGGTGAGATACTCTGAAGGAGAACTGTAGTGCGCAGAGAAAGCCTGAGTGAGTGTGTAAGGAGTGGGGGAAGCCTGAGTGAGTGTGTAAGAGTGGGAGAAGCCTGAGTGAGTGTGTAAGGAGTGAGGGAAGCCTGAGTGAGTGTGTAAGAGTGGGGGAAGCCTGAGTGAGTGTGTAAGGAGTGGGAGAAGCCTGAGTGAGTGTGTAAGGAGTGGGGGAAGCCTGAGTGAGTGTGTAAGGAGTGGGGGAAGCCTGAGTGAGTGTGTAAGGAGTGAGGGAAGCCTGAGTGAGTGTGTAAGAGTGGGGG
>PVIH01007081.1:31834-104136 GCA_004025045.1 Sigmodon hispidus
GAAGCCTGAGTGAGTGTGTAAGGAGTGGGGGAAGCCTGAGTGAGAGTGTAAGAGTGGGAGAAGCCTGAGTGAGTGTGTAAGGAGTGGGGGACGCGTGAGTGAGTGTGTAAGAGTGGGGGAAGCCTGAGTGAGAGTGTACTATTGACAAGAACCAAAGCCTCAAGCCCATTGGGGTGGCCAATCTTCCCCACACGAGGGGCATAGTAAAGTCTTCCTCTTGTCTGAGTAAGAGTGTTCACAAACTATTGACCAGTTTGTGTAAACACTAGCAACTGTTGCTTCCCCTTCTGACATGGCTGTAACTGGAGACTCCCCGCCCCCAGGCCTCCTTCCCCTAGTCCAGACTCCTTGCTGCTGCCTCACACCCCTCTCCCCCCCACTGCCTCCCTCTTTCCCCTCCTTCTCCCACTGAACTTAAAGGAGCTGAGGTTCCTGGCTATTGCCAGGGAGGGAGCAGGTCCTGTCTGACCCAGCTAGTATGTCTGTCTTCTCTCCATCCCCTCATTATGCCATCAGGTTTGCACTAAGTTATGCAGGATGTGGCAGAGACTCAGAACAGCAGTGTCCATTGTGTGCTTACCCTGAGAAATAACAAGTCTCCTAAATATGCTAACCCAATCTGAGCTGAGCAGAGGCAGGATCAGGAGAACTGAAGGCTCATCGTCCTCCAGGAGTGTGTGGGGCCTTTAGAAACTTAGAAGGTGAGAGCCTTCCTAGAGGGAATGAGGCCAGGAGAGCCTTATTTGGTATAGCCTGGCTGGCTGTAGTCCAAGTTTTATTTTTATTTGTTTGTTTATCAAGACAGGGGCTTACCACATTGTTCTACAACCCAGTGATCTGTTTAGTTTGGAGGGTGATCTTCCACAGTCCTGCTTCTGGTTTGCATGAGTGAATATTGAGTATAAGTATGTAACAAGCAAAATTAAAGGGCTGAATATCAGGTACCAGAGATTAGAGACAAACCATCTATCTAATCAAATGCTTAGAGAAGCCTGAAGAGGCAACTGTGGGATCTGAGGCGGCCTGCTGGAGTCCCCAGAGGAGGGTCCTCTCTGCCCTCCTCCCATGGATGAGCTTACTGCTTCTCTTGCAAAGGCAGCATCTCTTGGTTCACTTTCTAGCTGTCCCAAAGATGGCATGTTCCAGCCTCTCTGCTTTCCTTTCTCTCCCTATTACAAAGCCAGGTGGCTGTGGGGCAGCCTGCCTGGGATAGACAATTCTCAAGAACATTTCACATGAACATGCTTGGGTCTGAAGCAGGGGCCCCCTTCCAGGGCCAGCTTCTCAGTGAGCTGAGAATGTACCAATACACTGTCCACTGTACCTCTCAAATTCTTTTTCTCACCCCAACCCTGGCCTAAGTTGATGACTCAAGAGGGCAGATGAGAATATGCTGCTGCTCCGATGGACCTCCTCAAGAGTGTCACTCTCTTCTCACAGCTCTCTCAGCCTGTTCATGCCAACCATGTGTATACACACACATATATACACATACACACATATATACACACACATACGTACACACATATACACACATGCACACACATGCACACACATGCACACACATGCACACACATACACACATACACACACATACACACACACACACACACACACACACACACACACACACACACACACGTTTTGATGCTGAGCCCTGTCCCCATTCTCAGTTAAGGGGAAGTGAAAGGAGAGAGAGCATGTACTCATTCTAAGCCGGGCAGGTGGGAGGGCTGGTAGGGTCCTAGGGTAGACCTAGAGTAGTCCTTACTCTCTCAAAAGTATGCTTGGTCCCAGCTACCAGGACACTGGCAACCTGACTCAGGCTGTCCTTCCTCAAGCGGGCTGTCCTGAGTCCAGACGCCCTCACTCACTGAGGCCTACAGGCCAGGCCCATACGAGAGCCTCAGCTAGCACTCAGGAAGCTGAGAGGTCTAGGCCGGCCTGGTTTATACAGTGAGAACTTGTCTCAAAAGGTTTCATTTTCAAAATTAATCTAATGGAGAAGATAAAGATTATCACAGCCGCTAAGACTTAAAAGAAACAGATATGGTTCTCAAGTCCACCAAGTCTGGGAGAGCTTGTAACAGCTGGGGGTTGGAGCATTGCTATATGTAAGAATGTGCATGGCTGATGTGCTGGCTCCTAGGTGCCACATGAAGTAGTGGGGGAGGTGCTTTTCAGGAACCCCAGGCCTCAGAGGCACCTTCTGTCTTCCACCACAACCCTGTCTCCTGATGTGATTGGTGATCACATCAGACCATCCTCACAAGGTCTTAGCTGCCATATTGACCAGGAGGATGGAGGAAATGCATATTGTCTTCACTGCAAATGGAAATATTCCCCTCCAGATAGAGGAGCAGGCTCCAAGGACTTAGGAATAAAGAAAATCGCCAGTCTCAGGAGCTTTAGAAACTGGCAGGAGTCACATGGCCCCTCCCCAACGAGGTAGAAGCAGTAGCAGTTACTCAAGGGTGGAAGGAACAGCCTGTGGTTGTCCATAGAGCTCCTGGGGTACAGCGGCGTCTGTAAGCTGTCACTCACACTAAGGCACACTTTTTAGTGGTGTCACTGTCCTTGAGTCACCTGTGCTCCTGTAAATGGTCCAATAGGCTCACTGGCTTGCTAAGTTAGACCTGAGTAGAGTCAGTCATTCCCCTGGCCTGTCATTGTCCTGTCTGGGGTAAACAGATCTTTGCTTATATCTCCCTAGGAAAAGTCATACAATAGCACCCTACACCGAGGACAGTGTCCTCATCGGTCTGGGAACTGAGGTGCTCAGGATCCATAGCCCTGGTCGTCTGAGCACATTACTGTGTCCACTAAGTGTTAGGTGCATAATTGGGGAAGAGTTGGGAAGCTGAGTGAGACAGTCTCACTAGCTCAGATTGGCCTGGGACTCACCTTCCCAAGCACCCACCCCTGCTGGGAGCTTTGTGCTTCTGTCTGCCAAATGGGAGTTTAATGAACCATTGTCGGACACACCCTCTGTGCAGAAAGAAGAGACTTCAAACTACCTGGAAGCTAACAGTGTACAGAGGGACCAGCATCCAGGCCTCCTGGGAATGGAACTTCTGATTGCTGGTCCATTGTCAGAATCTTCCTCCTGCATACTCAGGAAGTACTTCTACACTTCTATCCCTACCGCCTCATGCTGCAAGTGACACTTGCTTCATTTCCCAGAGGAAAAGAATGGAATTCCTTTCCCAGAAAGCCCAGCACCAGGTCTGTGGGGGCAGTTCTGGGTCCCCCAATCTGGAACTTCTCATCCCACCAGCAGAGAAGTTGGGTGTCCTCATAACCCTGTTCCCCTCCTCACTTAGAAAAGCTAACCCTTCCCATTTCCATTTCATGATCAGCCAGATTTCCCTAGTGCTGCCAAGAACTGATATGCAGAAATAAGTATGTAAATCCTTTGTAAATGTATGCTAATTACTTATTTTTAATTATAATGTAAATAAGTAATTACTGAATAATTTTAAAGTATTTACATGGGGGTGTGTAATTTAGACACTAACTTGTTATAAGATATAAAAACTATGAATTATACAGTAATTATGGCCCAATTTACATGCTAAGGCCAAACACAATTACGTAAGCAAGAGAAATGTAAACAATCAGGTGATTCTGCGGCAGTTGCAGAGTAATAAGTGAGCTGCTTTTTCCCCACAGCCAACAGCTGCGTGGCCCTTGGCATCAGGAAATAGAAGCCACCTTTAAGGTGGAAAACAAAATCACAAAATAAGAAGAAAAAAGGGGTCACGGTGTGGTTCAAAGGTAGAGCATTCCTCCATGGGTGCAGCCATCCCCAGCAGGAGAAGCCACTGAGTCTTGCCTGGGTGGGCTTGGTGTTCAGAGGAAATCCAAGCTGCAGAGTGTGGCCCTATGGCCCTGTGCAGAGTGGCCTTGATGACCCTCCTAGATCACATACTTTTTCTACCAGACTCACGGTGCTGTGCCCTCAGTCCTAACCCTTCTGTTCTTATTGTCTGGCTTACCCTATGACACCTGTCATGTCACACTCTCAATTTCTGCCCCTTCCTCCAGGAAGTCTCCTGGGCTGCTGCTCTGCTATGTGTACACAGCCCCTCAGGTCTCTGATCACTAATAACCACCATAGTGAGGTATGTATTTGGCTACAAAGCCAGTCCCTTTCTAGCCTGGGAGACTCTAGAGGGAAAAGCCCAAACCCACCTTTCCTTCACTGGCCAAAGTCAGAGGCGCTTGGGCTGGAGCTCAAGGATGGTGGGCTAAGAGCCAGAGCTAAGAGAGATGCCGCCAAGTCTGGAGAAATGACCTAAGATGCTGGCTGACACTGCAGGTAGAGCCTGGGACCTTGGTTTTCTGCCCACTGAGTCCTACTGATGACTGAGAGCACCTGAGGAGAGCCTTCCCTGCGTGTCCTTGGGTCCTTCTCTCTGAACCTTTCATTCAGTTTACTGGGTGTCTGCCCTGATAAGACTCCTGGCCAAGGCCTCGCTCTGCAGGGTAGGTGCTCTCTCTCAGGTTGCTGAAATTAGGCAGATGTTGGGAGCATCCATCCTTCTGTGCTCTTCTGGGAACAGTGTCTCCACTAGAGAGGTCCCCAGGAGCATGCCCACTGCCTCAGTCACCACCAGTTTTCATACAATTGAAAGCCCCCAGAGACAGATGAATCTATATAGAGATTCTCGCTCAGTTTTTCCTCTTGCCCAGGATGTCTTACTGGTCATTTAGTATGGTTATTAGCTATGCTTTAAGGGAGCCAGCATGGGACCCAAAAGAAGGAGGGTCCTACTGACCAGCCTTGGGCCAGCAGTTTCACAGAGGAGGTCATCTCATCCATCCCCCTGCCTCTGAAGCAACAGTTCAGTGCTCTGTCATTTATAGGAAGCCTCTTTTCTCTAATCATAATGAAATAAAGATGCTGTTATTTGTCCCTGGTAGTTACAGCTTTGTAACTGTTCCTGAGGCAGGCCTGCTCCGTCCCAGAGCCTACTCAGAGGTAGGTACAAAGAGAGTCAGCAAGCTTCAAACACAGCTTGGACTCTTAGGCTTAATTCCAGTTCTCTATCTGGGACATTGCTTCTAACTAGCCAATTTGGGTACCCACACTCCAAATGAAAAAGGCTTTGGCCAACTCAGCCCACTAAGACTGGGGAGGAGGCCAGTGGCTGGCAGAGAGGCCTTGGCAAGGGGTAGAGCCACAGACATGGATCGTGCCAGAGCCTCGACCCCTCACACAGCTATTTTGCAGCCCAGGAAATCCCACAATCCCCTGGGTCATATTTTTTTTATGGCCATTGCTGGGTGCTATTCATTTTATTACACGTTTGCTGTTATTCTCATCGTTGGCGCATAAGCAATGCGGTCAATTCCCTTTTACGTGCCCCAGCATTTCAGATTCATCGCCTGCTGGCGTGGCGCTGAGTGGTTACACGGTAGAGTGTTTGGCTAATAAAATACATAAAGCAGAGATAGGAAAATCAATGCCTTTGTTAATAATGCTTTGCCATCTCTCATGCAAGCTCAAGGACGGCCTGCCCACTATGCTGGCGCCAGAGACACTCAAGGGATGTCTGCCTGGGTACTGAGTGCCAGCTGGCCCTGCTGCCTGAGCCCTCACCCAAGGGGACAGCAGCCAGTTGGGGAAGCCGAGGCAGGTGCCTACAGGCCACCCATTCTCTCCCAGTATAATTCAGATTCTGAAGTCTGGCTGCTGAACTTCATAGGGCTCAAAGAACTGTCTGTGAAGATTAGGGATACAATGTCTTTGAAAGGTCATTGTATGTGAACCCACAGAGGACAAACATGGATTCAAAACCAAGCATGGAAGGAACTCAAGACATCCCTGGTGTTACTCAACCGTGTTGTTTCCCAAGACTTCATAGCAGCCTCATTCTGAACTCACTAAAACACAGTCACAGCTCAAAATTCAAAAACATCACTCCCTAAAGTACCTTAACTTGGGCCCCAGACTGTTTTATGTGATATTTTGTTACATTTATGTATTTATATATGGGTGGGTGAGAGGGCCAGGGTGCACACGTGGAGGTCAGAGGACCACCTTAGAAAGCCGGTTCTCTTCTTCCGCCATGAGTACTGGTGATGAGGTCATCAGGCTAGTCAGCAAGCATCTTTATCCTCTGAGCCAGCTTGCTGACCCCAGTCTCTTGTATGGTATGAACTGCAATGGTTTTAATGCATAATGTTTTCTTAATTAAGAAGAACAATAGCTTGTATCATTTCCTGCCATTAGCCCACATGTATCAGTGTGTCTTTGAGTTGTATTGTGTTAAGATGTTTGATTTTAAACACTCTTCAAGTTACCTATTTTAAAAAAAAAATTATTGATTTTTGGCTTGGGATCAGGACAAGATTTCCCACAATTTCTGAAATAGCCCTAAACATACCTCTGACACTTTGTGCTACATATTCATGAAAAGTTGTGTTCTCAGCACTGACGATGATATAATCGGAATATTGATCAACTCTGAAAAAACATTGAACATGCTGCCTGTCTTACTGTATCATTCAGGCAATATTTAATTCTTTATGGCAAATGTAAACTATCATGTACATCCTCATTACTATACAAGTGTATGTTTAATAAATCTTTAATAAGTGATAAAATTGTATATAAGACAAAAATTATTTTAAAATAGATCTCATAACTTGTTGTCAACAGATGTTAGAGTCATATGCCTAGTTTATATAGTTATATACTAAAGATTGCATACAGCTTGTCAAGTATGAAAAGGTTGAAGGTAGAAGAAGTTTAAGAAACCTTGATCTAGAGAAGCTGTTTTCTGACCCTTGGTTTTCTTACCTATAATGTGAAGCAAATCAAATTTCCTCCTTTGAGAGCTGTTGTGAGGGTCCATGGAGAAAGCCATGCAACCTGCCCAACCAACTCGAGTAACATGTCCAGGTCACTGTGTCCTAAAACGAGGCATTTGTTTTCTGCCATGGGGACCAACTCCTGTCAGAGACAGCTGCCTTTTCTGCTACATCTTGGTCCCCTGGCTTGCTCAGCTTCCTACTTGTCATGCGCAGTCCATCCCAACCCTTGTTCAAAGGCCTTGGGGGCTTCTCCTCCTGGCCCAGTCCCCTCAACCTGGCACCATCCAGGCTGTTTTCCCCAGCCTTACTCTGCCCCTCATTCTGTGCTCTTATAGGCCCATCTTTCAGCACACCCTCCTGCACCTCACCCCACTCCTGCTTGCCCAGAAGCCAGTTACTGTCCCAGAAAGCTCTCTGTTCCACTCACTTTCTATCTGCTCTGTTTGCCTCCTTTCTGAAAGACTGTCCAAGTGTCAGACGCTCATCCCTGGCACCTAGGGTGGTGGAGTGACAGTTTGCTTTGTTCTAGCCAGCACGCAAGGCATCTGGCTGGATCTGTTACAGCACCTAAGGTTCCGTGCTCACTCCCAGGATGAAGGTTCTGAGCGAGGCAGGCAAGGCCCCAAGGGGTGGAGTTGAGCTGCACTGCAGAGTCCCCACCCCCCACGTACTAGCACAGGTCACGTCACCAGCTGGATGAGGTCACTGGTGGCTCCTACTTCCTTCTCAAGCCCTCCTCACCTGCCTCTGGCCTTAGACTCAGTGAGTCTACCTCCTAAAGCTGTTCCTTTGTCTCACAGGTAGGAAGTTATCAGCTCTGGAGATTCTGTGTCTGGATTCTGTGAGGGTGGTGCTTAGAATCTGAGCCATCTCTGCTGAACGCCCCTCCCCCCATGAGGCTGGCAGAGAACTCACTAGAGATAGCCGCAGACCCCATCCCCACACAGCCTGCCTCTCCAGCCCACTGCAGCGTCCTTCCTCCATCACACCCTCCCAACCCTGGAGCACAAACATACGGCTTAAATTCCCAGCACACTCAGGCCTGACGCATGGCTTGGCAAATATTAGACTTTATTAATTTAATTTAATTAAACTTTATTAACCTTTATTAAAAATAAACCCTCATTAAAATTCTTGTTCAGGTCTCTGGCAGGGGTGGGGCTATGCTTCCTTTTCAATAGGCACTGGAGGGGCTCTCGAGGGGTGGAGGCATCCAATGGCATCAAAAGCTGCAGGCTCTCACTGCCAGGCCTTAAGCTGCAGGGCAGCTGTCCCCAAGAAGATTCCTGAGGAGCAGCTTCCAGTGGGGAAATTTAGACCCTTCATCCAGCAACTGATGGAAGCAGATGCAGAGATCCACAGCTAAGCACTGGGTCAAGTTCCCAGTCCAGTTGAAGAGAGGGAGAAGGGATTATATGAGCAAAGGGGTCAAGAGCATGATGGGGAAACCCACAGAGACAGCTGGCCCCAGCTACTGGGAGCTCACTGACTCTGGACTAACAACCTACATGAGACTGAACTAGGCCCTCTGAATGTGGATGACAGTTGAATGGTGGGCGCAGTTTGTGGGGCCTCTGGCAGTGAACCAGAATTTCTCCCTACTGCATAAACTGGCTTTTTGGAGCTCATTCCCTATAGAGAGATGCCTTGTTCAATGTTGATACACGGGGGAGGGGCTTGGTCTTGCCTCTATTTGATGTGCCAGATTTTGTTGACTCCCCATGGAAGGTCTTATTCTCTCTGAGGAGTGAATGGGGGTGAGTGGAAGGAAGGGAGGGAGGAGGAACAGTTGTTGGTATGTAAAATGAAAAAAAAAAAACTTGTACATAAAAAAAAAAAACCCGAACCCCACAGAATTCTTTAGAAGCAAAATAGCTCTGGGTTCCTCAGCAGAGTAATCACACTTTCCTAGCAACCTAGGACATTCTAAGGAGTAACACCTACCATTCTGGCCACACACAGCACAGTACTGCCACTAGGCCCTACTCTGTGACTGCAGAGCAATGCTAGCAAGCCAGCAGTGAAACAGGAGTCACACTACAAGCCCCAAGTGGGCAAGCACTCCTGGGGACACTGGAGGGAGGAGTCACATCCCACAGCCCAGCCTGGACCCCGATCTTCCGATTCTGACTGTCAGCCCGCAGAACTCTTCTCCTGTGCTGGCTCTAGTCCTGAGTTTAATCTCCCAGAACTCCTGGGGAAGGTGACTAACACTCTGCTGTAGTGGGGTTATGTTTTTATATTGTAAATAATTGTCTCACCTACTGGTTTAATAAAATCGCTGATTGGCAGAAGGCAAACAGGAAGTGTGAGCAAGGCTACCAGACTAAGAAAACTCTGTGAACAGGAAGAGCCAGAGAGAGAGAGAGAGATACCAGCAGAGGAAAGAGGACAACCATGCTGCTCTGAGAAAATGTACCAAGCCACATGACTAAACAAATAGTTTGAGATAAGATGAAAAAGCTAGCTAGCTATATGTCTGAGTCATAGGTCAATCTGCATACAATTAATGTAAGCTTCAGTGTGTTTGCGTTGGGGGGGAGGGTGCTTTGAGACTGATAGTCTAGATTTTAGGGCTAGTCTGAACCAGAAACTTATTATTACACTCTGCCCATTTTACTGAGGAGGCTGAGACTGGGGAGGTGTGGGACCAAGGCCACTGAGCTGTGGCAGAGCCAGACAGTAGCCTAGAGCCAGCCCAGGTTACCTGAATAGCTGTGGACGGTCAGGGAGGTCTGCATCCAGGAGAAAGGGCAGAGACAAAACAAAGAGCAGAATTTCCAGGCTCTCATTTCCCACCTTGAGGTCGTGACCTCAGAAAGCAGCACATGAACCCCATTTTGGCCAGCGACCAAGCCTCCCAAAACCCCTCCCCCATAAGGGATGGTCCACAAAGGACAAGAAGTCAGATGTACCCAAGGGCAGGAGAGGTGACATGGTGTTGCTGAGGCAGGATTGATGGGTTGGGAGGGCACTAGGATCTGCACCTGGCATTAGACACATAACCTGGTAACCTCAGCCAGTGTTCCTAGGGGGCCTGGCATCAGCACGGGTGACAGGCCCCACAGCCAGTGTCTCCTGGCCTTACAGACTGTGATAAGTGCTGTCATGAGGAGCATGGAAGAACTCTCAAAGGGCCCTAAAACCAGGGCAGAGAAAGAGAAGCAGGGATTAGGAAAGGAACAGATCAGCCAGGAGCCACAGCAGCTGAAGGGAGAGTTTGGAGTGGGGTACGCTCCAGGGAGAACCAGCCAGAATGGGCCAGGAGCACAGCCTTGGGAGGATAGGGCCTGCTTAGTGTCTTCTGGGAGGTTAGTTAGTTCATGTTGTGGCCACAGGCCAGAGAGAAAGGAGATATGGCCCTTGAAAAGAAACAAAGCCTTGGCCAGGGCAGGGTACAAGCATCAGCCACAGCTGTTATGTTATTTACCATTGCAACAAAACACATGAAAAATGCGATTTACGGAAGAGTGTCTTCATTTCCAGTTCACAATTTAACGGTGCAGTCGTCATTGATGGAGACAGCTTTGGGCAGGAACAGGAGGCGCCTGGGCACACAGCATCCACAGTCAGGAAGCAGAGAGATTAATGCTGCCATCACATCCCCTTTTCTTTTTTTATTCAGTCTGAGACCCAAGTCTGTGGAGTAGAGACACCCACCCTCAGTGTCTTCTCACCTCAGCTATCCAGTCTTGAATTCCCCCCCCCCCGCCCCACTGATGTCCCCAGAGGTCCATTTTAACGGAGAGTCTAAATCCCATCAAGTTGACAATTGGGATTCTCCATCACAGGCACAGCTATGAAGATGCGTCTACGAGGACCTGAGGGACCATGTGTGTACTTGTTCACTCACTCACTCATTCATTCATTCATTCACTGGGCATTTTTTCATGTGTTCATTGTTAATTCTGTCATTCAGTTGGTTCCTTTGTTCATTTGTGCGGTAGGCTCTGGGCCAGACCCCTAAGAACATCCTTGGGTTTCTGCCCTTGAAAGAATGCAGAACAGTTAAATAGGAAGAAATAAAAGTGACTCGGGCTGGAAAGATGGTTCAGTGGTTGGGAGTGCTAACTGTTCTTCCCTAGTTTCATTTCCCAGCACCCACATGGCAGCTTACAACTGTCTGTAACTCCAGTTCCAGGGATCTGACACCCTTACACAGACATACATGCAGGCAAAACACCAGTGCACATAAAATAAAAATAAATACATTTTAAAAAAACGGCTCAAACTGATGACCAAGTGTCAGGAAGGGAGTACCCCAGAACATAGATGGCCTCTCATGACTGAGGAGAGCTAGACCAATGTCTCAAGTCAGAGAAAGCTCCTACCAATGCAGAGACTTTTAACATGATCTCTGAGTGCTCTACCCTGACCCCTGCAGGCCCAGGACCTCCTCATACCACAGCAGTACCAAGAAGTGACAAGTTGACTGAGTACCATCTTGCCCTATGGGCAGCTCCCAAGGCCTTAAAGTCTGAGTAAAACCATGGAAACTGCTCATTCCCGAGGAGATGACCTGGATCCCCAGGACCCACACAATGGGAGGAGAGAACCAATTCTTGCAGATTGTCTTTGACCCCACACATGTGACTTGGTGCCACACTTCCTTACATACATACACACACACACTGTCAAAATAAACAAATATATCTAATAAAAAGATATCTAATGAGGACAATCCATTAAAAGCTTTTGTTGGTGGAAGGGATGCGATCTATAAAGCCAACAGCACTCTGCAGAGGCCCTCATGGTGGCCAGTATAGAAGGGGAGTGTCTGTGCCAGGATGGGGACCCCATGAACTATCCATATAGCTTGTATGTGTTTCTGGACACTAACTGCAGTAACTTGGTTCTCAGTACACTGCAGGCCTTTTAGGACCAGGACCAGGTTCCACAAGGGCACCACTGTTCTTCAGGACTGGAAAAGATTCCTGTAAATCATTTGAAACAAGATCTCTGCACACAGGGACCCAACCAGTTCCCCCAGAGAAAGCTGGAGCCACTAGCCGCCCAAAGGTGCATCCACCAGCGAGGCCAAGCTGGACGGAGTCCCCGTTGCCCCATGGTTTCTCTTTCCACCTTCTTTCCTGTGTTTCAGAGGTCACCAGCTGACAGATGTCAGCACCCCAGATGTTAAGAGGCCACATTTTCTGTGTCCAAAGCCTTAGAGACCACCCAACATCCAACCTCCCCACCCCAACCCTATCCAACCCTTAGGATGGACAATTGGTCTCTGAGGGGCAGTGAGACTCGACCCATACTTCCTTAATGTCTTCTCCCTGCCCTGTACCATCCCAACACCCAAGAGCAACCTTTGAGTGGAATCCAGCACTCTAGAATTGTTGCCCTTAATAACACCAGTGCCTGGAGCCAGGGAAGACTAGGGGCAAGGGCATGACTCAGAAATGTACCCTTTCCCTGGATTAAAGCATACCTGGCCGTGCCAGGGAATGTTTCCATGGAGGAGGGCTCAGCAGAGCAGCTTCGTCTAGGTCCCAGCTCTAGACTTGCTCCACCACCCTGACTGTCACATGAACTGGGTCATTGACATAATCCTCACCAAACTGGCCTGGCCCAGATTGGCCAGGCCATGGTCCCTGGCCTAATTATCCCACATTTAGTCAATAAACCATTAACACAGCTTCTTGGATGTTAATAATCATTTCATGAAAAAGTTGGCATAATTTATGAGATCAATGCTGGTTAGCAAAATTAATAAATATTTCATTCAGTGAGATTTATCCTGGCATGCTGCTGACATGTGGACTGGGGCCCTCAGGCAGCCCCAGGGAGCCAGCAGCCAGGAGAGAATGGCCCAGAACTCACTTGGCCCAATAAACATTTACCTCAAATCCTATGACTATAAATCCACAGTGTGGACGAGGGTGCTCAGTAAAACCTGACTTAACATTATGTGCGGGCCATTAACAATATTTATATAGATGTCACCTCAGGGAGGGTTAATGTCTCCAGGCTGGGCCTAGCAGGCGTGACAGGAGCTAGGGAATGTGAGGCCAGTGAGGCTTCTTAGAATCCCTGGGGCTGGTGTCTCCCTGAGGTGTGACCCCAACAAGCTTCTTGTTTTCCAGGGCAATAGTTTCCTCATCTGTGAAATAGTAAGGGAATCCCCAGAGTGGGGCTCATCACACAGCCCAAAGGAAGTACTCTGTAAGGAGAAATAGCTTGAACACCTGTTCAAAGAGTTTCCAGAGATGCTCTGGGGCTGGGTACCTGACCTTTGTAACTGAGAGTCAGTCATCACTGATGAGCTGCCCCTCACTAACCTGTAGGGTGAGGTGTTCATGCTGACTCTCCTTTGCCAAAAGAGGAAACTGAGCCTTGGATAGCAGGTGCCTTGCCAGGGGCAGCCAGCTGGAGATGGAAGAGCTATGCTGGGGTTCAAGTCTGGGTTTCCTGCTGCCCCAAGCACCACTGTGGCCCCTGGTGTAGGGGAGCCCTTCCCTTTCTTGCTCCCTACTCAGGTTGATTTGGAAGAAGCTGCTCTCCAGGGGACAGACATTATTGTGGTGTGAGCACTGGAGGCAGGCCAGGCATGGTGGCCTACACCTGAAATCTCAGAACTTGAGAGGTGGAAACTGGAGGATCAGGAGTTCAAGGTTATCCTCAGCTATACAATAAGTTCTAGGGAAGCCTGGGCTTCATGAGGCCCAATCTCAAAACAAGCAAACAAACAAACAAACAAAACAAAACAAAAAACAAACCAACAACAACAAAACTAAAACCAAAGCCAGAGAGAGGGGAGAGAGACGCGGAAGGCTGACAGACCAATCTGTTTCCCAGGCCAGAGGGAGGGTGAGGTTCCCAAGACACAGCAGAAGTATGGGACATAGTGTGGGGACCTGGACCAGGCCTGGGAGGCACCTCTGCCTCCAGCCAGACCGAAGGCTAGCCTACTGGGACATCAGCCCCATCCCAGAGCACCTGAGCACCAAGGCCTGGGGTGGGAGGTGGGCACGAGGGACTCACCCTTTACCTGCCTTCCTGGACTTCTGCCCAGCCCTCATAGTTTGGAGCAACCCAGGAGGGCACGTGGTCCAACTCACAGAGCATACTCAGGCTCTGTGTATAAGGCTGCCATGTCCCCCGCCTGTTTCCCATACAAGGAAACTGAGGCTCAGAAGGGCTACTTTAAAAGGGGAGGAGCCAGACCTCAGGGACCTGAGTAGGGTGGGGATGATGGACAGTGAGAAGTAAGTGCCTGGGACACCTACTCTGTACATCTGCCTGGATGCACAGAGCATGTTGTAAATGATGACAGGTCCAGACCATGGGGACCACGAGCTAAGCATCTACTGTATGCAGGGACAGGAAGTCATAAGAACAGATGTGGAGGCTGATCCAAAAGAAACATGAGTGAAACACAGAGGAGGTGCTGGGAAGTGTGGCAGGCATGTCCCTCTGTGAAACAGGCCTTCAGTGGTTCATTTATTAAGTACCTGTCATGAGGTTGAGTGACAGCAAAGGCCCTAAGGCAGAGGTACACTTGAACAGATGCCTCTGGAGCAGGAAGAAAGCCCACCTGTGTGGATCAGCTCAGTCAGACGACCAGCTGGGCCCATCTCAGCCAGCTTTCTCTCACTGTGACAAAATGCCTGGAGAGATCCCTGTCTAAAAAAGAAATGCTTGTCCTGACTCATGGTTTCTGAGTCACCTGTCCTCATGGTAGCAGCTGGTGTTCTAGCACCACTGTGGGACACACCACCAGTGACATCACATCTTCCCACTAGACCCCACCTCTTAAAGAATCCACTACCTCCCAAGGTGCCACAGGCTAATTAACCAAATAAGCTTTTGACCAGGGGCCTTTAGGAAAGGGGTGCTCTCATTTTACAGGTCCAGGTTACAGTAGGTCTAGGAAGAACAGGAAACCCCAGCGTGGCCAAAAGGAGCCTCAGTCTATGTCTCTCTGGGGTTCAATTGCAAGAATGAGACACAGTCAGTTCTTAATAAGATGTACGATTAGCAATGCTGACAGATTACTCCCAGGGAATTGTGGAAGTCGGGCTGGCTGCCTTGGGGTCTGGCACCTGTGGGCTAGATTTGAGCCCCTCAAGCCCGTTCCTCTTCAGGCTAGGGCTCATGGCTTTCTTTCCTGCCTCTTAAGAAGGTTAAAGACAACCTCCAAGCCTCAGACCTTCCTAGGTCTTGGGACACAATGGCATTCAATCAGATCCCCAGCCCTGGAAGAAACCACGCCATGTTAACACCTTTATTACGGGCTGAGCTGTATTTGAGATATTAAAAGACATCCTGTTTCTGCCCCCGTGTCACTTCTGAGATGTAGCATAGATAAATGATATATCACAGCTCGAGATCTACCGAAACCATTAGTAACTGTGACATTTTGACGTCAGATTTTAAAAAATTCCTAAGTAATCTTTTTGATTTATGAAATGCTGTCTGGGTTCATCGAGAGAGATCTCAGATTTATCACCGCCTGGTTAGAATTATTAATGATTTTCAATTTGTAAATCCGAAGTCGAGAAAGTCTGTGAGCTCAGGGCAAAAACTCCCTCTGATGGAGGCTGGCCTCTTCTGTGCTATTCTGCCTTCAGGAGATGAGGGTCAGTGTTCTGTGAACCTGGAACAAAGTTACCCCAAATCCTGTCTGCAGCCTGCAAGACAGTGGGGAGGGAGAGGCACTCCAGGGAGGGGTGTCAGGCCCACTTTTCAAAGGAGTCTCTCTCACACAGACCTGGAGAGCTGCCCCAGATATCCTGGTCACCGGAGGTCAGTAGGGGTGGACACGGTGAGGGCAGTAGACTGGCCTTCCCTTGGATCTGATTCAGGACCAGATATCATTGCCTACGGTAGAACCCAGGCAGGCTGACCCTGTTCCCAAGCCAGATGCTACCCTTCCCTCTCTGTCCCCATTGACACCTCCAGGAGCCACCTGAAGACCACTAGTACCCAGGCCACATAAACAAGGGAGGTAAGTACATCACTCAGTTACTGCCCCACGCTACTCTGGACTCAACCTGGGACTTTTCTGGGCTGGGTGTTGTACTCATAGTGGCTTCTACACATGCTGCAGGTGCGGAGCCTGCACTCAGACAAGTGTGGCCTCTCCTTGAGGGGACAGTGTTCCATCTGACACAAAATCTACATGAAAAAACTACAATGCCCTCAAAAAGACACTGGAGAAAAAACTAAATTCTTGGACAGACAGTCCCTGCTAGTAGGCGGGAAGCCCAGGATTGTCAGACTTTCCCTTCTTGGTTCTTGATCTGTCCAGCACAGTAGCAAGAAAATACCATTAAGTTGTTTTGTAGATCTAGACTGATCTTAAGGCTCACACAGAGAGGCTTTGCCTTTTAGACGGGAATGGGTGTCTGGTGAGAGAGTGAACCATTCCCCAACCCCTGCAGACTCACACAGCCAGCATGGCGTGCAGAAGTCACAGACAAACACATCGACAGAACCAACACATGGGATGCTGTCAGTGGACAGCAGACAAGGGAACAAGAATTGGAACAGAGAATGTCTACAATGAATCACGTGCGAAGGACAGTGTCCCGATGTGGACCCTGTGGCACAGACTGAATGAGGCTACACAGCTAGCTAAAATGTCCAGAGGAGGAGTAGAGCACAGTGGAACACCTTTAATGCCAGCACATCTCTGTGAGTCCATATCAGCCTGGTCTATATGGCAAGTTCCAGGCCAACTGGGGCTACAGAGAGAGAGAGAGAGGGAGAGGGAGAGAGAGAGAGAGGGAGAGAGGGAGAGGTCTTAAAAGAACCAAAGCAAACCACTTCCTTCAAGGTAACATGGGAAGTCTAGATGAGTTTTAGCACAGAGACGGCTATTAAGACACAACACGGAAGGTAGACCTTACCACTTTTGTGAAGACCCTGCCCTGCGAATGACAAGTCACTAGAGGGACATGATCCACAGAATTCAAGCAAATGTTTGTAAGACCCACATCTGCTAACACAGAATATCTTATCAAAGGACTGCTAATATTTAGCAACAACCAGACAAGCCAGTTTTAGAAATGGATAGGAGATCTGGAAATATACCTCTCCAAAGAAATACCCAAACAGAAAATCAGCAAGTGGAAGTGTTGAGCACCACATGTCTTTAGGAGATTACACAAGAAAAGGGATTGGGAGATGGCTTGATCAGTAAAGTACCTTTGTGCAAGTACAAAGACCTGAATGAGAGGCTCTGCACCATCCCTAAAAGTTGAAAGTGGTTGTGCATGTATGAGGTCAATGCTGAGAGGCAGATAAAGGAGGATCCCCAGGCCTTGCTGGCTAGCTATGGAACCCATTCATTCTCTCTCCAGGTTCAGGGAGAGAGCCTGACTCAAAAAGGAAGAGGCAGGAGTATGCAGAGGAGATGAAGTCCTGAGTGAATGCTTGCTGTTGACTTGAGCATGGCCATACTGAGGACGCCAATACATCTGACTATTGGGATGGCACTATGTTCTCCTGATCTGAGTCCAGATAGTGGTGAAATGGATGATGTTTAGCTAAAAACAGACCTCCCATAGCTTTTTTGTTCTGAATGACTGCTACCACAAGCCTAAATCTTACACAGGCTTTGCTGAGTTCAGCTAAATGCCACTGTATATAAACTCTTCTGGTTGTATATAATAAACTTGCTGGGTCTCCAGGCTGCTGCTGCTGTATCTTCATTAGAGCTTATGGTCTACTTCATGCCACTTGTGTTTGTCTTTTTTAATCTTTTGTCAGTCCTAGTCAGGTTTCATTTATAATTATCCAAACTGAGGAGCAGCCAAGACACTCTAGATAAATCCAAAAATGATGATATGTCCAAATTAATGGAATACTATTCAGCTCTACAGAGGGATGAGTTATCAAGCACATATTACATGGTCATATAATATTCTCACAAAGTCAAGTGTGTGGAAACAGTGAAAGCAGCAGAAATAGAGAAAGCAGGATGAACAGATGGAAGATGGAGAGTTTTTAAAACTATTCTCTGTGGACATACTGATGAGTACATGTCACTACACATGTCAGTAAACAAAATGCAGCTGGACATGGTGGATCATGTGTAGTGGGATTATGTGTTATGTTTTAAGTAACTGTCCCACCTATGGGTTTAATAAAAAGCCAATTAGCCAGAGGCAGACAGGAAGTGTGGGCCGGGATACCAGACTAAGGAAACTCTGGGAACAGGAAGAACAGAGCAGAGCACAGATACCAGAGTCGCTGGAGCTGCCAGGAGATGCAGAGGAAATGCTGCTGAGAAAAGGTACCAAGCCACATGGTTAAACAGGATAAGAAAGATGAGTTAGTTTAAGACTAAAGAGCTTGCAAGTTATATGCCTGGGCCTTAGGCCAATTGGCATAAAAATAAGATAAGCCTGTTGGTAGTGGAATTATGCTGGTAATGTTGTAAGTATTTGTCCTGCCTATAGATTTAACAAAAAGCTAATTGGCCAAAGGCAAACAGGAAGTGTGGGTGGAGCTACCAGGCAAAGAAAACTTGGAAACATCTAAGAGCAGACACAGACACCAAACGAACTCCAGACACAGATATCAGAATCGCCAGAGCTGCCAGGAGATGCAGAGGAAATGCTGCTCTGAGAAAAAGGTCCCGAGCCACACAGCTGAACAAGATGGGTTGAGTTCAGATGAAGGGGCTAGCAAATTATATACCTGGGCCCTGGGTCAATCAACGTAAAAATAATACAAGCCTGTGTGTGATTATTTGAGGCAAAGCAGGGCTGAGAGTGGAGCTAAACCTCAGGTCCAGGGGTGGAAAGTCTGGGCCAGAACCTATTATAACAAATGGCTGCCCAACATGGGTGATATACATCCACATAAAGCTAGAGAAAAATTTAAAAAGGGTTCTAGATCACAGAATCAAAGCCAAAAACAGTTTCCAAATTGTGCCTTTCACATGAGCCATGGTACAGAGATGCCCTGGTGAGGCGTGTGGGCTACAGGTTTGAATTAAAAATGGCGGGCTTTTAGAGTGCAGTTTAAAAGCTGCAACAATGCCGGTTCCTGAGTCATAATAAGAAACAAGCTGCTTATAGTGGAGCTAAGGTTTCTGTTCTCACAGGTAAAAGGGAACAGAGTCAAAGATTGATTCTTAGTAGGGGCAGCATTTTCTTGGATCAGCTCTGTTTGCTTGAGGCAAGCAGAGGTGTGGCTTTTTAAAGAGAGACTTCCCTGATTCAGCCTTAGAGGCAAAACACTTGTGAGTCTTTTAAGAGGCTTTGCTACCAAATACTTAAATGAAATTAATGAGCAGCAGATGGCAGTGCTTTACTTGATGATTATACAAACCCTAAAATTCCACAGACTGGAAATTGTGTCTGATAATTAGCTAAAAAGATAAACTTCAGTTAGACTAGGAGCTGGGTGGGGCCAGGCAGCCACCCTAGTGATGCCTTTAATCCTTGGCAGGTTAAAAGTGTGGTCAGAAACAGAAACAGAGGAAACTGGGTGGAGGATTAAAGGTGTGAACAGAAACAGTAATAAAGGGAGCTGTATGGAATCACCAACCCTAGTGAAGCCTTTAATCCTTAAGCCAAACCTTGGCAGATTAAAGGTGAGTAAAAACAGAAAGGAAGTAGAAACAGCTGGGTGGTCAGCCACCCTAGCCAAGCAAAAGGTGGTCAGAAACAGAAAAGATAAGAGATATACAGTAGAGACAGACTTTAAAAAATGGTAACCTGTAAATGGTTTAGGGTATGTTGAAAATATATGTAGGCTTGAGAGAGAAAATAAAAAAGGAAAAAGGATAGAGAAAGTCCTTAAAAAAGAGAGAGAGAAGTAGGGTAAAAAGAAATAGTAATAAGCCATATAAAAATGAAAACTAAAGAGTCTCTGGACACTGTATGCTATTGTCTTGTTTTTAAGGTTTTTTTGTTTTGTTTTTTGTTTTTTCTATAAAGGAAGTAGTAAAAGCTGCTAAAAGTCATTTGAATATAAGTGCTGTTATATTAATCCACTATATATATTTTATAAATGAGCTGACATTAAAATTGAAATCCAAAGATATGCTACTTTGGAGAAGAGGCTTTCTTTTTATTTCTATAGAAAATGAGAAGCTGTAGATTTATTCCCAGTTAAAGAAAATAAGGTTCGATCAAGGAAGACCCTCTGAAAAGTCTCCAGTGGAAATAGATATCCCAAATGTTTCAGAATTTCAGAGCACCTCTGTTGCAGTTTCCTCCGAGTTCTGCATTCAAAACAACTTCAAGGAGACTAGCTGAGATGACCCAGTCTTACAGATTACTTCACTAAAGACTTATTCATAATCCTAAAATTTTCTTTGGATCCCCATGGAATTGTCAACAACCCCATTCAGCAGGAAGTAGCCTAGAGGACTATGCCCACATTCCCAAAAATGGACAATGGATGTTTGTGTTTGCTTACGTGTTGGATATAATTCATTATAGATAATGGGGAAAAAAGGATATTAGATTTGGGGTTCTTTTTGTTTTAAAAAGAGAAAAAGGGCAAATGTAGTGGGATTATGCTGATAATGTTGTAAATATTTGTCCACCCTATGGATTTAATAAAAAGCTGATTGGCCAAAGGCAAACAGGAAGTGTGGGTAGGGCTACCAGGCTAAGAAAACTTGGAAACATCTCAGAGCAGACATAGACACCAAGCAAACACCAGACACAGATACTAGAGTCGTTGGAGGTGCCAGGAAATGCAGAAGAAATGCTGCTCTGAGAAAAGGTACTGAGCTGCAGTTCAGATAAAGGAGTTAGCAAGTTATATGCCTGGACCCTAGGTCAATCAGTGTAAAAATAATATAAGCCTGTGTGTTATTATGTGAGGCAAAGCGGGGCTGAGAATGGAGCCAGATACTTAAATGAAACCATTTACAACACCTGTGTGTGATTATTTGGGCCTAAGCAGCAGTGGGGCTTCGAGTGGGTCCAAATCTCAAGGCTACGTGGGAAAGGCTGGTCAGAAACATATTACAAACATCATGCCAAAGGATCAAAAGTTCAAGGTCTTTTTCAGATGTACAGTGTGCTTGAAAACAGCCTGAGCTATGAGACTGTCCTGAAATACAGAGTACCAAGAATGGACTCAGTGTTGATATAGACTAAGGACCTGGTGAGATGGTTCAATGGGGAAAGGTGTTTGCTGCCAAGAATAACAATCTGGGTTTTGATGTGGGATGTCTTTCTGCATGCTGTGAATAAGTGTCCCTACCACTGGTTAATAAAGAAACTATTTGGCCTATGGTAAAACAGCTTACAGCCAGTCATGAAATCCAGGAAAGATTAGAGAAGAAAAAAAAAGGCAGGGTTGGGGCAGATGCTGCCAGCTGCCAGGGGAGCACGATGTAATGAAACACAACTAAGCCACAAACCATATGGCAAATATAGATTATTAGAAATGGTTTAAATTGGGGGCTGGAGAGATGGCTCAAAGGTTAAGAGCACTGGCTGCTTTTCCAGAAGTTCTTAGTTCAATTCTCAGCAACCACTTGGTGACTCACTACCATCTACAATGAGATTTGGTGCCCTTTTCTGTACTGCAGGCAGAACACAGTATACACTAAATAGATAAATCTTCAAAAGAAAAGAAAGAAAAGAAATGGGTTAAGTTGCAAGCACTAGCTAACAAGAATCTTGAGCCATAGGCTAAACAGTTTTAAATTAATATAAGCCTCTGAATGATTATTTCATAATGAACTTTGGTGGAAGAGATTCTTCAGCGCCATGGGCCTAGGTGGACAGAGAAACTTCTAGTTGCAGAGTATGATCCCCAGAACCCACATAGAGGAAGGAGAGAACTAACTACTGAAAGTTGTTCTCTGACCAAAACATACACACACACACACACCACCACCACCTAAGCATAGACAAGGAGTGACTGCTGTGGCACTGTGCTCTTCTGATGACCATGCATGCAGGATGCTGTGAGGAAAGCTGCTACCGTGGACAGGGAATTGGGTACAGGGGAATCCTTTGTAATTTTTTGTTCAAAGTATGGAATTTATCAGTTAAACCAAAAGCAAAAGGTGATCAAAAGGAAAGGATGAAGGGAAGAGGAAGGGAGGAGAGGAAACAACAGACAGGGAGTCCAGTGCACAGGCCACTGTCTTCCTCAGGACATCTCACCTTGCTGTGACAGCCTGTGTGCAGCCCAGTGCAGAGCATCTGGGCAGAGGGAACACAGCCCTTTAACATAGCAGGTGCTGAAGAGACTGCAAAGTCTAATGGGAAAGACACAATATTTTATTGCCTGGTGTGATAGCTGTTCTTGGTTGTCAACTTGACTACATCTGGAATTAATTAAAACCCAAGTGGCTGTACACACTTGTGAGAGACATTTTTTAATCATTTGAAATGGGACAGGGCTTTTCTAATGCAGAGATGTGAAGTGGGAAGACCCACCTTTCATCTACTTGATCTTCTACTTTGTTTTTGTTTTTATTTTTTGAGACATGGTCTCTTTGTGTAGCCCTGGCTGTCCTGGAATTCGCTCTGTAGACCAGGCTGGCTTCAAACTTACAGAGATCCTCCTGCCTTTGCCTCCTGAGTGCTTGTATCAAAGGTGAGCACCACCATGCCAGGCATATCTTCCCCATCTTATACTGGCAGCCAATAGAACAGACATGGAAGAGGGAAGCTCTCTCTCTCTTTGCCTACCTACCTTCATTCTGTCTTGCAAGTTCATCCCTTTGCTGGTGCTACAGCCTTCTTCAGGATTTCTGCACACACTGAAGACCAGCTCAAACATCCAGCCTCATGGACTGAATAACTAATGGATTCTTGCAACTTCCATTGGTAAACAGCCGCTGCTGGACTAGCTGGTCACAACCTGAAAGCCATTCTAATAAATCTCTTTTCTCTTATATAGATTCATTCTATGTCTGTTTCTCTAAATAGCCCTGACTAACATACCTGGTATTAGAACATCTAAACAACAAAAGGTGGACGTTTCTCTGTGGGTTAAGACTCAGCATTTTAGGTTTATCCATTCTCTCTCTTTTTGTATTTAAAAAGGTTCTTCCCCATACCCACTACTGCTCCCCTCCTTCCCCTCCTCTCGATCCTCCCTCAGCCTCCCCACCTCATACTCTATCCATTCCCCAGGGAGGTCATGGACTCCCAAGGTGAATCAGTTTTGTCAGGCATATCCAGTTGAGGTAGGTCCCAGTCCTTACCCCAGTATCAAGGCTAAGTAAGGTGTTCCTCTGTAGCAAGTGAACTCTGAGAAGCCCGTTCACACACCAGGAATAAATTCTGGTCCTATTGCAAGAGGCTCTACAAATTGCCCATACCATTTAACTGTCATCTACATTCAGAGGGTTCAGTTTCTTTCCATGAAGGTTCCTCAGCTGTCATTTCAGAGCCTGTGAGCTCCCAATAGCTCAGGTCAGTCATCTCTGTGGGCTTTCTCCTCCTCACGATCCTGATCCCTTTGCTCATATAATCCCTCTTCCTCTCTTCAGCTGGACCTGGTGCTTAGCTATGGGTCTCTGCTTCTGCCTCCATCAGTTCCTGGATGAAGGTTCTGTAATAGCAATTAGGTCATTAATTTGATTATAGAGGAAGGCCAGTTTAGGCACCCTCTCTACTATTGCTAGGACTTTGAGTCCTAGGTGGGGACACCTTGTGGGTTCTTGGGTGTGTCCCTAACTCTACAATGGTTCCCTCTATCAAGATATCTTATTTCTTTGTTCTCCTTCTCTGTTGCTCCTCCCACTCAACCATCTCATTCTCTCATGTTCTCTTCCTACCTCCCCTTGTTCTTCCCACCAACATGATCCCAATTTACTCAGGAGATCTTCTCTATTTCCCTTTCTAGGGGATCCATGGATGTCTCTCTTAAGTTTCTCTTGTTACCTAGCTGCTCGGGGGTTGTGGATTGTAGACTGGTTATCCTTTGCATTATGTCTAAAATCCACTTATGAGTGAGTACATACCATGTCTGTCTTTCTGGGTCTGTGTTACCTCAATCAGGATGATACTATCCAGATCCATCTATTTGCCCGCAAAATTCAGAATGTCTTTCTTTTTTCTGCTGAGTAGTACTCCATTGTATAAACATACCATAGCTTTAAAATCCATTCTTCAGCTGAGAGACATGTAGGTTGCTCCTAGGTTCTGGCTACTATAAATAATGCTGCTATGAACATAGTTGAGCTAATACCCTTGGGGTAAGAATGTGCATCCTGGGGCTGGAGAGATGGCTCAGAGGTTAAGAGCACTGACTGCTCTTCCAGAGGTCCTGAGTTTAATTCCCAGCAATCACATGGTGGCTCACAACCATCTATAATGACATCTATAATGACATCTTCTGTATACTGTATACATAATAAAATAAATAAATTAAAAAAAAAGAATGTGCATCCTTTGGATATATGCTCAATAGTGTATTTTTGGATCATTGGGTAGATTGATTCCCAGTTTTCTGAGGAATGGCCATACTAATTTCCAAAGTTGCTGTATAAGTTTACATTCTTACCAGCAATGGAGGAGTGTTCCCCTTGCTCCACATCCTCTCCAGCATGGGTTGTCATCTGTGTTTTTGATCTTAGCCATTCTGACAGGTATAAGATGGTATCTCAGAGTAGTTTATCCGTTCTCCTAACTGGATCTTCTTACTCAAAGTGATGTCAAAGTCTCACTATAATTTTTGTTATTAAATTGATTTATTTGTTTTTGTGGTGCTAGGAGTTGAAGTCAGGGCCTCTCATGCACTAGTGTGCCTTTACCGAGATACAACCTAAGCCTCATAGTTTTTACTTTTTCTATGACAAGGTAGCATGTCCTGGTTAGCTTTTATGTCAGCTTGATACAACACAGAGTTACCTGTAAAGAGGGAATCTTAACTGAAGAGTTGCTGTCAGTGGCTGTATGTGCGACTGTTTTGATTGATGGTTGGGTGGGAGGGGCAGCCTGCTGTGGCTGTATGAGAAAGCAGGCTGAGTCAGCAATGAGTGAGCAGTGATCTGATCCTCTGCTGCTTCTGCTTCCCGTTCCTGCCGGAGCCTCTGCTGTGATGGACAAGTCTCCTCCTCCCCAGACCACTCTAGGCAACAAAAAGCAAGCGAGGACACACCCTTCCCACTGTAGCCCAGAGTGGTCTCAAGCTTGGGATCCTCCTGCTCTGTCTGGGATGGTAGGCGTGTGAGGCCATGCTAGGTTTCCAACATTGTTCTTCTCATTGTTTAATGTGAGACTTTATATTTTGAAATTATTACAGAAATTCACTGAGCCAAGAATAGCCATGATATTTCTGAAAAAAATAAAAGTGACATATAAGAAACCACTCTCTTATGTATCAGGAAGGCTCAAGAAATTCTGGAGTCAAGGCAGTGTGGTATTGATGGAGAGTCAGAAACCATGAGAGATAAGGATAAAGGAAGGACATACGTGTGAAGAGAGATGACATCACACAACTGTGTGTGAGATAATCAGACAACACAAGAATCAGTACTCACAGGGGGAAAACAATGTTCAATGTAAAATAAAGCAGTATACCATAGTTCATTAAAATGCCCTATAAAACAGCTAGAAAAAGGTAAGTGACATAGGAGCCACAGAGGCTAGGGAGATGGGGTGGGTTAAGTTCTTGCCACAGAAGCCCGAGGACCAGAGTTCAAATCCCAGCACCTGAAGGAATGCTAAGAGGCCATGACAGTGCTCTGCAATCCTAGCCCAAGACTTGCTGTGTCTGTAAGCTCTGCGTTCAAGCTACCTCAGTTTAAAAAAAAAAAAAAAAGATGTAGAGAGATCCAGAAAGATATCTGACATTGATTTCTGATCTCCACATGCTTATGCAGGCAGCTATGCACACCTCCATACGTGTTCACCCATACAAACATGTACACATACATACATACATACATACCCTTGTGCCACACACATACACACGCAAAAAAAGAGAAAAAGAACAGGTACACAACTTGAAGATATACTTCACAGAGGAGCACAGGCAAATGCATAATAAACACCTGCATGGATGCTGTTGATAATGACAGGAATTCAACATGATGATTTATTTTTGTCTGGACACCAGGTTCCTGAAAACAGCAAAGTTGACACTATCATATTAGAAAATCATGTCTATCAATGAAGTACAAGAGGGCATTGGGCTCCAACCCAGTGACTCCACTCTGGGCCTGGAAAGCTGCCCCAGGCACTTCAACCACAGATGGTCGGCAGGGAAAAAGAGCAATCAACATCCACCAGGTATAAACCCTGGGGTCTACAGCAGTGACCTGCTTGCAAGGCATACTGGTGGAATAAAGGCACAAATGTAATGGGAATAGCCAACCACTTTTGCTTGGATAAAGGGCCATTCTACAAGATGGAACCCATGCCTAACACTGCTAATGAGACCAAGAACCCAGGCTTAGATAGGGTATGAACCCTAGGGAAAAGCCTACTGCTGTTACTCTGCTAAGTGAGTATAGCAATAAAAAGACTCCCAGTGACATTGCTATAGCCAGAAATAAACGCCTTGCTCAGCCCTTATCAGAGAAGCCTCTTCTTGCAAGTAGATGGGAACTAATACAGAGACCAACATGTGGACCATGTGCAGAGAGTGAAGAACTTTGAAGCACTCATCCCTGAAGGAGACTCAGCACTCCCCTTGAGGCTGCAGGATCTCTGTGGGAGAAGCGGCAGAAAGACTGTAAGAGCCAGAGGTGGAGGATGATGCCAAGGAAACAATTTCCTTCAGACACAGAGATTGTGGTTACATGCACAAGATCTGCCCATGTTCAAACCTGTGCCCAGCATGGAGAAGTGCTTGCAGAGTCCTAACAAAGCCCCACCCCTAACCAAGAAGCTATTTGCAATTGATAGTTGCTGAGAGAGGAAAATTGGTTGTCTTCAATGGCGTGATGCTGGGTATATCAGCTACACTGCGGGGCAGGCTAGACTTCACTTTCTTCCTGAGTCCTTTTAGGTTGAGGGGCAGGGTTAATTCATGCCATCATGGGCTTTTCCTTGTATAGCTTTTCACCATAGTCTTCCCAAGGCACCTGACGGCATAATGGCCCTCATCACTAGCCCTCTTTGCAGTCTCCCTTTCTTAGTCCATCTTCTGCTGCTGTAAGGGAGCTGCACAGGCTGTGTGACAAGTGATAGACAGTGCTGGCTCACAGTGCTGGAGGCTGGAGAGTCAGAAGCATAGAGTTAGCACCCAACAAAAGCTTTTGTAACATAACATAGCAGAGGGCTGCTGAATGCAAGTGGGACAGAGAGCCAAACTCACTTTACTGAGAATTTTCCCCAAGAGTGGGTGCTACCCCATGGCCATGGTAGCTAACCCATTCCAGTGATCATCAGTCTATTCTCAGGATGCAACCCACTGTCAAGACTGTCTTACCCTTGCAGTAGTTAAGCCGTTCCCGCTCATAAAACTAACCCATTTCTAGAATAGCAGTAACTGCACTGCTCCACCTCTCAAGACCCCAGCCCTTCATACTGCTGTAGTGGCAATGAGGGACTTTATCATGTGCATCCTGGAGGGACCTGGAAGGCACAGGCCTCTCTCCAGTAGTGCCTCCCCACCACCACTACCACAGTCCAGCTTCCTGAGCACTCTTTAGAGGAAGTGTGAACCTGGCTGATCCTGCCACACAGGCAAACCTTCCCTCCCAAGCTTTCTTCCTTCCCTGGGACAGGGATGGCACATGTGTCATTGGAAGGCAGCAGTGAGCAGACCCAAGAACAGGAGGTCTTTAGGACACACTCTCTACTGCCCACCTGGGCCTCCATTGTTCCTTGGTCCTCAAACAAGCCATGTATCTCTCCCTGCCTGCAGAGGCATTGTTTGTGTGTGTGTGTGTGTGTGTGTGTGTGTGTGTGTGTGTGTGTGTGTGTGTGTTAACCATGAAGAAAGTCAACAGGTTCAGAATTTGGTAGGGAAAAATGACTCAAGCAGCTTTATGGGAGGAGAAAGGTGAGAAAGTCACGGTGACTAGCACATCCCAGAAACCAGCTTGCTGCCTGGCACACAGTGGGCGCTCAATAGATACCACCTGCCCACGAGACTGAACAACTGAAGTGCAATCAGCAGTCAGCGGATGTGCCCATGTCTCTGTCCCACTGTTTCTACTGCGGCAAATACACAGACAGCACCCACAAAGTCCCACTTGTCATTTTCACACCCAGGAACACTGACTCCCAACCTACACTCATTCCTTTTCATTATGAATGTAACAAAGACAAACCTGTCTCCTGGAGGATTCTGCCATCCTGACTCTGGTCCCCACGACATTGCTTCCTTATCTCAGGTATCTAAAATTAGCAGAGTAATTTGGAATCTCTTTATTTAAAAGAAAAAACTGTAGGTGCAGAATTATAAAAATTTAATATGCTCCCAGGAAAATGAAAAATGAGAGGCTGTGATCTCGTCTAACACTTTCAAATGTGTTTATTAATTCATGTTTTAAATCATAAGTTTCATTCAGTGAGAGCCATGCACAGCAATAAGCCTGTTTTAAAATATTAATGAATAAACAATATTTCTCTATTGAAATATAACATGCTTCTTTGAACAATGGACCGCCAGTAATAAATCAAAACCAGGAGAAAATTGCATTTCATATTTAATACAAGTTGAACTCTGCCTTTTTATAAATGATATCTTTTTTGTTTAATTGGCGTCAGTTCAGATCTAGCAGATTGCTAATAAAATTCTGGATTTCCATATTTAATGATGCGTATACTTTCTGTTGAAATTTAACCAGAAAAAAAAATAACCAGGCTTTTATTATTTCCTGAAATGGCACCGAGGTGAGACTCTGCTAAGGTCTAGCCTGGAGGCTTTGAGGACAGCCTGCCTGAGCTGTTGAGTTAAAAGGACAATCCACAGAGCAACACTTGGTAGCTGTCTCTTCCTGATAACCTTGCTGTATGGTGGAAGTGTCTCAGGCCTTCCCTCCTCATAGGATCAGTGAGTAGCCATGAGAGGAGAACCGCCCTGTCCTACACACCACACCACAATATGTGGGTTTACTCTGTCTTTACTTACTTATGAGGTAGGCAGGAACCTGATAATCACTTGACTAGGAAACCATGGCTTCAGAGATGTCATGCCCGAGATCACACACAGCTGCTGAGTGGCAGTATCAGCCAGGCTCAGGTGTCCTATCTCTCTGTACTTACTGCAGGGTGGTGCCTGAAAGCAAGATGCATCTGCTTGGGTTTTAACAACAGTGTGGGATCAACATGAGGAGGAATTTGAGTACAGATCTGTTTTGGGGTTTCGTCTGCTATGAAGACACCATGAGCCCACCATGACCAACTCTTATAAAGGAAAACATTCAATTGGGGCTGGATTACAGTTTCAGAGGTTTAGTCCATTATTGTCATGGCTAGAAATATGGTGACAGGCAGGTAGACATGGTGCTGTAGAAGGAGCTGAGAATTTTACATCTTATTTTTTTTTTACTTTTTAAAAACATTTATTATTATTATTATTATTTAACTTTGGATGAAAGAGTTTATTTTGCTTATACTTCCAGGTAACAGCCCATCACCGAGGGAGGTCAAGGCAGGAACCTGAAGGCAGGAACTGGTACATAGGCCATAGAGGAGTGCTGTTTACTGGCGTTACTTCCCATGGCCCTCTCATAGTATCCAAGACTACCACCCCAGAACTATGCATAGTGAGCTGCACTGATTCTTACATCAATCAAGAAAATGTACCATAGGCTAGCCCACAAGTCAATCTAGTGGGAGTATTTTTCAATTGGGGAAGAGGTTATCTTTTCCACAATGGCTCTAGCTTGTGTTAATTTGGCAGAAATTGAGCCAGTGCTCAATGGGTGTAGGAAGTCTAAGGGATGACATTCCACATTCCTTCCCTTTATCATTCAGATGCCACGGGTTTCCCACTCCCTCTTCCACAGTGTTTCCTGTGAAGACACTAAGAACAACAATCAATGAGTGGGACCTCCTGAAACTGAGAAGCTTCTGTAAGGCCAAGGACACAGTCAAACAGACAAAATGACAGCCTACAGAATGGGAAAAGATTTTCACCAACCCTATAAGTGACAGAGGATTGATCTCTAAAATATATAGAGAACTCAAGAAACTAGAGCCCAAAACTGTTAATAACCCAATTAAAAAATGGGCTTCAGAACTAAAAAGGGAATTCTCAGCAGAAGAATTAAAAATTACTGAAAAGCATTTGAAAAAGTGCTCAACATCTTTAGCTATCAGAGAAATGCAAATCTTACACCTGTCAGAATACACCTTACACCTAAGATTAAAAACACAGATGACAGCCTATGCTAGAGAGGATGTGGAGCGAGGGGAACACTCCTCCATTGTTGGTGGGAGTGTAAGCTTGTTCAGCCACTCTGGAATGCAGTATAGTGGTTTCTCAGAAAACTGGGAATCAATCTCCCCAAGGATCCAGCAATATATATACCACAAAGACACAAATTCACATCCCAAAAGCATTAGCTCAACTATGTTCATAGCAAGAACCTGGAAACAACCTAGATGCCCCTCAACTGAAGAATGAATTAACACACTGTGGTACATCTACACAATGGAGTACTACTCAGCAGTAAGAAAAAAATAATATCCTCAAATTTGCAGGCAAATGGATGGATTTGGAGAATATCCTCCTGAGCGAGGTCTCACAAACCCAGAAAGATAAGCAGGGGATGTACTCACTCATTAGTGGACTCTAAACAAAAAAGCAAAAAGGAAAGCATGTCCAAGCTGCAAACCACAACCACTGAACAGCTTGGGATCTGAAGCACCTTGGACCGGCATCCTGGAGCCCATTCCCTCCAGAGGTCACCTGACCCAGTCTTGATGTTGAGATGAGGAAAGTGGATCTGCCTGGAGTGGATGCTGAACTAAGCCACCTTGGGACCTTGGACCTCTTGCCCTTGCTGGGGAGGAGATAAGGAGATGGGGAGAAGAGAGAGTGACTGGGAGGGGCAGGAGGGGGAAGGGAGTTTGAACAAGGGGATACATGGATAAAAAAGTGACTTTATTAATAATAAATAAAAAAGAAAATTTATTATTAATATTATTATTTTATGAGCATTGACTGATGTTTTGACTGTATGTATATGTGTGAGAGGATGTCAGATACCATGGAACTAGAGTTACAGACAGTTGTGAGCTGCCATGTGAGTACTGAGAACTGAGCCCGGTCCTCTGGAAGAGCAGCCAATGTCTTAACCCCTGAGCCATCTCTCCAGCCCCAATTTCTGCATCTTGATATGCAGACAGCAGAAGAATGCATTCCATGCTGGGCATAGCTTGAGCATATAAGACCTCAAAGCTTGTTCCCACAATGACATACTTCCTCCAACAAGACCATTCCTTCTAATTGTACCATTTCCTATGGGCCAAGCATTCAAACACGAGTCTATGGGGGGCATTCCTATTCAAACCACCACAACACCTCTTATCCTGGGACAAACACAGACTAATAGGTATCAGAGACTCTAGACCCAGCAGGATTATCTGTAAAACACAATACCAAGGTGCCTACCCATGCCATGCAGGAGGTGGGTAATACCCACTAAGGAAGCTGATTGCACAGGGAGGTTATGTGACTTGCCCAAGGACACACAGTTTGTATGTTACAGAGCCAGAATCAGACCCAGATAGTGTAGCCAGAAATTTCTGGCCCAGCCTAGCCTCAAGGACTGGACTTGCAGTTCCACAGTTGCTTAGTCCCAAATAATCACACACAGCTTATATTAATTACAAACTGGCTTATGGCTCTGGCTCATTACCAATTATCTCTTTTTAAAAAATTATTTATTTATTATACATTATACAGAAGAAGGTACCAGATGTCACCATAGATGGTTGTGAGTCACCATGTGGTTGCTGGGAATTGAACTCAGGACCTCTGGAAGAACAATCAGTGCTCTTAACCTCTGAGCCATCTCTCCAGCCCCACCAATTAGCTCTTACAACTTAATCCATTTCTATTAATCTGTGTATTGTCATGTGGCTCCATGGATTTGCCTCTGCTCCATTACATCTTGCTTTCTGGGCAGTAGCCTGCAGCATCTCCCTGACTCCACCCTTCTTCCTGTCTTATCTCTGCTTGGATTTCCCACCTGCCTCTAAGCTGCTATGCCATAGGCCAAAACAGCCTTTTTATTAACAATGGTAACAAAGTATATTCACAGCATACAGAAAGACATTCCACATCAAGATAGTGTCCTTTGGAAGCACAGATTCCTGGATGCTAGGTCTTGGGGCCCTCTTAACCATGCAGCTATGCTGTAGAACTGACTGGCAATGCCTATCTGACTGAGGGAACAGGCTCTTGGCTCTGCACTTGGGTCTGATGGAAGCAAGTTCCCTGCATATCAGCTAAGTCACCAGCCAGGAAGCAGGTCACTGGAGCCCAGGCTAACTGGAATCAAACTGCAGGCCTGTCATTGGCCTTAAGTTTCTATGGAACCCAACCCCAGCTCTATTTCATTGGCATCTTTGGTTTAGCAGTAGGGAGACCCAGAAAGGTCATAGGCTCAATATGACAGGAAAGAGACACTGACAGGAATGGGGTTTAAGATGTAGGTTGGGGAGCAGGGAGACTTTTCAGTGGTAAAGAGGTCACTGTGAAAGTATAAGGAAGGACAGGAGTTCATAGTCCCAGGACTTACATAGAAGTCAGGCAGGTACAGCAGCTATGATCCCACATAGAGGCTTCAGGGAGAGACCCTGCCTCAATAAATAAGATGGAGAAAAATCAAGAAAGACACTTGATGTCAACTTCAGAGACCTCCACACATATATACATGCATAGGTGTAGATGGACCTGTGTACATATGAGCACCCATTCACCTAAAAATGGTCATAAGAACCAGGATACACCTCTACCCCTAGTATGATGGAAAGATCCTATCTCCCTCCAATGGCAGCCACCAGCCCCCTACTGACTCATGGGAGAGGGTATGCTTTTTCCTCAGAGTACCACTACACCAATATAGGTCTAAGCAAGAGATGTGCACCTGCCAGAGATCAGCATGCTTCCCACCAAGGAGGAAATAGCCCAGGATGGGTAATATATGTACTCCCCTTTCTTGCTCTCATTGTCCCCTAAAAGCTGAAAATGTGTGGACCCTAGCTTTTCCTCATTTTGTATGATGCCCTTTGAGGTGAAGAATGTTAGTTTAGCACTCTGGGGGCTAGCTAAACATATTAAGGTCCCATGGTCAGCTAAGTTTCTATATTATTCATTACAGTTTACACATGAAATTTTCCAATTAAATCAGACAAGGGCACAGATTATATAGCCTTTGGCTCTTTATTTTTTGAAAAGTTTTGACATAATACACAAAGGCTGTTTGATCCCTCCTAGATTTCCACTTATGCTTTGATTGGCAGGGTGGTGGTTTTAATTTTTCTTGTGGTGAGATTTAGGCATTATTGAGAGAAACTTAAAGGCATAGTTTTGGAATCTTGAGGACTCTAAATGGGGAGTGGCCAGCCTCCTTTTTGAAGACCCTGTTGTATACTGCCTGGTCACTTTGTTTTTGTGCTTTCAGAAGGAAGACTGCTGCCACCATCACATGGGAAATTTTAATTCTATAAAAATTTTATATTTTCTTAAGGTTTAATCTTGTATCAGTGTTTATATAACCCCTTAATAAATATTAATTTTCTTATATAACAAATTGTTAATAAGTAATTTATACAATAGCTGGCATCCTGATGAAATTTCCAGACCTCAGTGTTAGGCCAGGCCAGCACCACAGGCCTGCACTTTTAAGTGTTTCCTGCAGCACATCTGACAGCATCGGGCAACAGCTAAGGCAACTCTTCAGGTTTTAATGGCTCTTAGACATCTTGTTCATAGCTCTCCACAGGAGGTTATGCATGTCTGGTTCTCTAAAATTCAAAAGGCTATTGCCTAATTCTCTCTACCTGGACAACTCTCCAGAAATGAATATTTCTCAGTGATAGGTAAGAACTTGTTAGGCAGGCCAACCTAAGACAGGCACAGTCCAGTTGCTGAGCCCTCCTGAGGTGAGATCAACAAGGACAGGACAAAGAACTCTGACTCCCAGTAACCACTTATATAATAAAATGTAAAGAGTGGATATGTAATAGGATAAGTCCATAGGGTGGAGAACTGGCTCAAAGCAGTTGCCAAAGCATGCACATAATGTATTTCCATATGAGCCAACATGGAGTCTGCCCAAGGGCCTAGCAAAAAGTTGTCATAAGTCCTAATTGTGTCCAGCTAATGAGGGACAGCCATGCAATGTCATCGGACCAGGACATAGCCTGGGTATATAAGGCTCTCTCCTTTTGCTTTTCACCTGACTCCTAGGGTCTGTGTCATTAGCCCTACCTCTTCTCAGCCCCTCCCCAAAGGAACTATTAGAACTCACCAGCAGATGTACATACATACACTCCACACATATACAAAAAATAAAAAAAAAATTAAATTGGGTTCAGATACACCCAGACTTAAAATCTGTTTCTAGATTTGGCCAAGTGGTTTTCAGCCTTCACAGCCCTGAACTTGGTGTGGTGATGTCTCTTCTTCGAGCCTTAGATCTTCTTATAAAAACAGACACCTTAATAGTAGGAACTCTGGTGACCATTGTATACTAAGGTATGAGATGCACATTACAAATGTGTGTGGTACTGCTTGTGCTCACAGTAGGGGAATAAAAGACAAGAGCCTGCTGGGCTATAAGGCAGAACCATCAAGGAGGCAGGGGCCAGAGCTGGGCGGAGCCTGGGACTTGGACAGACCCTATGAGTTTATAGAGCCCATACACAGAACCCTGCAGCCGTAAAGTTCCCACAGGGGCATGCCCTGGCCTGGTGCTCAGTCACTGCCTTAGGAAAGTGCTATGCCTATCACTAGTAATGGTGCCAGGCCCAACCCCAGTCCTAGAGCACTGTGGTTTATTGCTCATCCCTTAGCTTGGTGATCCGGACATGTGGCACCACACAATGTGTCATCATCACATACACCACATACACTCAGGCATAAGTGGAGAATCATGTAAGGTCTAGGGGGACAGAGAAGGATACTCTTGGCCAAACTCCAGAAAGGATCTCACACTGGAGGCATGATGGCCATTGTTCACTGGAGAATCCTGCTCCTTCTACTGGTGTTAGCTGGAAGGTCAGCAATGCTGGCTTAGGTATAAGAAATGATCAATAAACTGAGGCCACATGTCCAGGATGGTTCCTTCCAAAGGTATGGCAGCACACATTTACCCCTCCCAAAATCTAGAAATCCATCCTTCCACTTAGGCTTCTCTAGTATAGGGAATATATATATATACATATATATATGTATACATATATATGTATGTATATGTATATATATGTATGTATATATACATATATTTTTTTTTCCCTAGTTCCTTCAGCTCAAACAAAAACGACAGGGGCCCTGGCTGTCTCCATGTGACTGACACCCTGTTAGAAAGAAGCAGCTCCAGACACTGTAAACATACCCATGTTCTCATCCATCCACCACTGTGCAGGGCCCTTTGCCTGCAAGTGGCTGCCTCAAGTGACTCCCTGCTGTTATTACCTTTGGCTCCACAAGTGAGTCTTATCTGTTTTCTGAACATCCCATGAAACATTGGACTCCAGACCCAGCAGAGCAAGACCCCAGGGATCCAGCTCCTGTCGGGGGAGGGGCAATGGAACTGACTTCATTGTCTCTGGATTTGTTCCTAACCCACTGATCTAGGAAAGGTACCCAGCTGAAATCTACTAAAAATCTGTTTCTACATCATTTCTACATCAGTGTCCCCTGAATATAGCCACAGACTCTTCCCATAGCCCTGCTAAGTGCTAGAAAATCCCAAGTAAGTAAGTTTCTTTCAACAGGCTGAAGGACAGAAGTGAAGATTGTCCTAGGGTGTCTAGGGATGCTAAGGAAGATAAATTTGTGTGTGTATGTGTGTGTGTGATATTTCTACAGGATCTAGTTTGTAAAACCACACAGCCCAGGGACTATTTTATGTACAAAGATAAGAAAGGCTAACCTACCAGCTAATTGGATCATGCAAATAATTGTTTAGCCATGGGAGAGATTCCTATGGGTAGGCTGAGCACACGCATGAGGGAGGACAGCTGTGGAGGGCAATGCAATGTATTTTATAAAGTTTATCTGCACAGAATAACTGCTGCAAGATTAATGGGGGCAGCTGCCCCAGCCCTTGTTCTGCCTGGTTCTACCAGCTGAAATAGGGAAACAGATATATTTATCATAGATATTTGCTGCAACTGATTAACATTAATCTGATTTCCTGTGAGTCAATTTCCTTGAGATATAGTAAACAGGCCAATTATCTGCAATGGGCCTCTTTTATTATAAAGATTTGGACATTAGTGACAAGCATGTATGCAAATATTATATGGACTTTATTACAATCTGAGTAATACAAAAATAATGCCCAATCTGTTAAAAATGTGTAGCTGGTTGTACATATTGCAAACTGAGAATGTTAAGACTTAGGGAGATGAGGACGTGTTGCTTGAAAACCGTGAGGCCCACTCTTTCCAAACCTTTGCTCATCTTCAACAAGTTAAAGAAGTGAACAGGACAAAGCTATTGCTATTCAAAAGGCCAGGTAGTAAGTTTTTAGAGTTGCCATTAGGTCAGAGAAATGTAAGTGTTAAGGGCAGCAGGCCTGGGTCTGTGCTTCAGTTTCTCAGTCCTTAAACCTGAGAAGTGAAGGGATGTGAGGTGGTCTAGTAAATGGTCCAAACCCTCACCAGGAACAGCAGCCAACAGCTTAGCGCCACTGTCACCCCATCTCCATAGCCCTGTTCCCAACAAACACGCCCCCCCCATGCCTGTGCTGGCTCAATGAGCAGAGACACATGGCATCCAGGTTTAATCAGGAAAAGCAAAGTTTATTCATGTTTGAAACTACATATAACTACCACAAGGAAGACTTCTCAATCCAGGGTGTGAGCCAGTAGAAAGGAACACGGAACGCTTTTAATACATCAGAATCACTGCCACAAATTATTGTTCACGACTCAGTTTCAGAATCGCATACAAAAGGAGGAGAGGGCCCGCCACACAGGGTGAAATGTATGGTGCTGAGTACTGAATCTGAACGCATCACAAGAACCCGCCGTTTTTTTTTTTTCTTCTTTTTTTTCTGTATGGGTTAGTAACAAGAGGAAGGACATTCAAAACTCTTCTCAGTATTTACAACAGCTTGGCTGATCCTGTGTTTAGAGTCAGACCCAATGTTGCCGATCTCGGCTTTTTAAGGGTTGCAAATGCAACCCTGAGTTTCCTTTTAAAAGATTACAATGTACATTACATTTTGTGAAGGGAAACAGAGAGTTAATTACAAGATGCAAAAAGATAGAAAGAGACAAACTACAGCGTGAGTATTGTTCAGAGGTAGTAAGTGAGCGCTCTAAGCTACAGAACATGTTGGGATTCTATTGGTTTGTATGAGTTCGCATGAGGTAATAAAGCTGTGTTTTGATTGGTGGGATGTATAAATACTCTTTTGCTACACTATATACAGCACTCCCGAGAGCAGGGCCTTTCCAGGCTGCCCAGAGGGTGAGCACACCTTGACAAGTCTGTGCAGTACCCAGCACACATGGTCAAACCCAGACTGGTCTTATTTTCACCTCTGTAGCAGCGAGATCTTAATCTCAGGGCAATCTGGATTCGTGATCTCTTCAGGGCAGACTGTGGGCTCTGGTGCTTCAGAGGGAGAAAGGAGGCCACCAGTCTTAGACCTAATTACAACATAAGAGATGGCAATACAAACATGACAAGGGAAGTCCAGAAACAAACCTTCCTTGGGAGAGACAGGCAGACAGTGCCTGCCCTCCAAGCCCATCAGTGACAAGAGGACCACAAAGAGTCTGCATGAAAATCTGCAAGAGTTCAGCTCAGGTAAGGTGACCCTTGCATACTCTATAACTGGGGTCTAGCATAGATGGTTATTTCTTACCCTTAAGGCCAAGTAACTGGCAACTGTGGAACCATTAATGTAAAAGATTGATAATAAATTATGATGAAATAGTCACAGAACTGTCAACAATGTTACATCTTGGCCTAATTGGATAAAGTGCTTTCTTTTAAACATGTGTCTTAAGTTTAAATACAAATGATAATGATTCCTTAAAAAACAGGTTTCCCCAGTTCTCTAAGAAGATGGGGTTTACAGTAAAGCTGTAGGTGGTGGGTTACAAAAACCGCTTTTCTTCTCCTCCTATTGCTCTGAATGCACTTATCAAGGCATGTCAGCTGGGAAAGGCCCGGGGATTAGTTAGAGGTATCCGAGTGCACGCTGCCCGGGCCTTCTGTAGGAGAAGTCACAGAAGATGGAGTTGTTGCATCCTGCCAGCCTCCATTAGCCTGAAAGGAGAGGCACAGTTCAGTGAGTGCACATCTACATATTAATTCCACCCCCCAATTTAGAACACCCAGACAACAACACTTGAGCAAAGATGCATTAGCAAAATGTATTTTTTGAACCCACTTGGCAAGAGTTGGAAGCATGTGTTAAAGTGGAATTAAATATATGTAAAACAAATCTATCCCATTCAGTAATGACTGGGTGATAAATCAGCTCGGTGAAGATGACTTTAGCCAGTCCCAAGCTGGCATGGAGGGTGGCCTCTGATCTGTTGGTAAAATCACTACTCAAAAGCAGCCTTTCAAAAGATGTAGTGGAGAAGCTCAACATGATGCCTTGGCATAACCCTGAGCTACAGGAAGCAGACACTCCACCCAGCTTCATCACTGTTCTCATGGAGAAACTGCCCACACTTCTCCCATACACGCCTGACAGCCAACTAATGTAACCCTTGGAAAATGAAGGGCAAAATTTCCCTCCAAATAGGATCTTCCAGAATGAAAATGTATGAACTGTGGAAGGGCATATGCTATTCAGATTGGTTTTCCAATTATCTGAAGTGGAGCCCTAGTAGGGATGGTGCTGCTGCCCTGCACATGCCGCTAGCCCTTACTTGCCTCCGACCTGCACCAGCACTAACAGTACTCAGAAACAAATTTGCCTCATGTCTCACCCTATATAGGCAATTGCTAAAATCAATGTCTGATCAGATTTCTGCTGTGGCAGACAGCTTGTCGCTATGTATTTTTATGTCAGTCAAGAAGAGGGAGGTGCTGGACTTGTGAGTTGGGAAACACTGAGCAGAACTGATGGGGTAGGCCTTTCTGGAGGGAAGGCAAAGGCAAGCTGCCTGACACCAGACCCTGAGGCTCCAGCCAGCCTGAGCTTCTACACTACCTAGCCCCACAACCCACAGTGCACAGGGCCCCTTGGTTCTCTGCATCCCTCCTGTCCATCTGTAATTTCTCTAGAGTCCCTCAGAAGGTCTTTTGAGCATGGTAACTGTTTCTTCCCTGAAACTAGGTCTGGAACCCAGGGCTTTGAGTGTGTGAGGCAAGCTCTGTGTCAGGGAGCCACATCCTAAGCCCATGCTATTCTTAAAGGGCTCCTCGTCTTCTGTTTCACGGCATAGTTCTGCACATAAAGCCCCTTCCATCTTTCATGGTCCTCCACCTTCCTAATGCTGCAGCCCTTTAACACAGTTCCTCATGTTGTGGTGACCCCAATCATAACATTATTTTCATTGTTCTTTCATAGCTATAATTTTGCTATTATACATCACAATATAAATATCTGATATGCAGAATATCTGATGTTTCTCCTGTGAAAGGGTCATTCAACGCCCCCAAGGGGTCATGACCCACAAATTGAGAACTACTGCTCTAGGACCAAGGATGAGGGCTAGAGAAAGGGGTGGGAAACCTACAGAGCTGGTAGCCTAGATAAAAAAAAAATAATAATAATTTGCAGCTTGAGATATCAAATTCAGGGTAGAAAAGGGAAATAAGGTTAAATAATAAGCCATGGTACTATTTTTGAAAGCTTCAATCATACCAGGTTGGGTGGTGACATGCCCATGTGTATCCCCTATCTAAAAGATAAGCTGTTTCCCCTCAGGTCTGAGAATCTCCTTAGGAAAATAAAACGTCTTACACAGATCCAAGCCTAAAGAGATCCCATCTGAAGTAAACATCAGTCCTCTTTTATCCAAATTTATAAACAACAAATGTACAATATTTCTCCCCTGTATGGCAGCTGCAGGAGAGGTTGTCAACGAGCATTTTTTTTTTCAAAATAAATTAATCCTTACTCTGGTGGCTTGAGATTATGCACTGTATTATACAACAGCATCTTATCAAGCCTCATCAGTGAAGATGGAATTCATGTCTGAAAAATGCTGCAGGCAATCACGGCTTCATATTTTATCATGTTGATAAGGATATCGCACATTCTCTGAAGCATTTCAAAACACTTAAATGAAAAAGGAGAAATGCAACTAAAAGGCTTTTTATATGGTTTGTTGTGGGTTATTATGAGTTATTTATAAACCCAAAAAGAAAGATTTGACACTTCAATGTAAAAGATTTGAGTATTTAATGGTCCTTTTTTTCCTTTCCAATTGAGCATCCTCAATCACTTTTTAAGTCATTAATATTTACTCTTAGAGCAAACGAAGGCCATAAAAGGGAGGCCATTCTGCTCCTGCTAACAGGAGTCCCAGAACAGGGTGCTCCTGACACCTCCGTCCCAGAGCTGTGTGTTTGCCATTTCCCATCCATGTCAGGGTAGGAGCAAGGCAAAGTCTGTGAATCAGTAGTAAGGATTACTCTATCATTAAAGCAGAGAAGCCATTAAATTCACAGGTCACCGTTTGCACCCCAGACCCACATCCCAGCCAGCTGCCCCAAGAATGGGGTTCTTTGTTTAGCATGGTTGCTGATATGCTAGGTCTCTAAGGCTATCACCTTCACCTGCTCTGTGCTGGGGAATTTTCCTCCTGCTTGATTCTAAGATAAATGACCTGTTTCCCACTATTTCCCAAACACAGTATGGCTGCTAGAAAATGGCGTCATAATGGGCTGATACTGTCCACACTGGTGATAGGATACCAGCCCATTTTAGGCATCTGTGAAGGCTTCAAAGGACAGCTAAGTAATACTGAGGTCCATAAAATGAAACCATAAAAAGATATTGCCACCCCCAACTGCCAAAAAGATGTGGAGCCAAGTCCAGTGACTATTAACTTGTTCATTCTCATAGGTGGCCCCTCAGGGTACTCACGTTTAAGTTATGTGGACTGTACAGCGAGTTTGCTCCAAGGCCATCACTGTAGCCTCCCGTCTGATTGATAACATGACGGAGGGTATCCACCTAGAAGTGAGACAGAACAGAATTCATCACCTTAGTCTATTAAAACACCATCACTTACAAAAGGGAACAATTTGAATTAAGTGTGCCACAAGGGTGGAGCATCTTCAAAGAAAGACAAATTTATTAATCAAATGACTGGAAGGATTTCAAAGATTCTTTGCATATTTAAACTCACACACCTTTGTTTTTCATACCAGCCAAATAATCTTCATAGTAATGCAGAATTTCCATCTATAGCAAGCAAATGTGTGTGGCTATGGATGAAAATCTACTCAGAGATGATGAATGCTGAATCAGTCTCTCCACCCTGACACACACCCATCCCTACCACCACTGCAGAAGACTAAGAGCACTTGTTCTCAGTTAAGAGGACAAGAAAGGGGTTGAACCTGGAATCTACTTTACAAATTCAGGTTTCAGCTTCCTGATTTGCAAAAATGCAGGAATAAAAGAGCAGTATGTTCTCTTGCTCATTCTTTGCCTCTCCCTTTCCTTTTATCCCCTCCCTCTCAGGCACACACCATCTTCTGTTCTGTCATAACAAAGACCCTCCTTCCCCATCTCCATGAGCTCAAGCCAGAGCCGAATGCATTCACAAAGTTCATCAGCTTTGAATGATCAAAGGCATTGTCCACTTGACTTCTCATTGAATTAAGAGGTGGGCAAATGTGTCCCATTTGGTTGCACCCAGTACAGGGTCTGCATGGATGTGCAGACCACTTCCATGGGTCAGAGTGGGGGAGTTTTGAACCCAAACCCTACCCTGCCAGAAAGGCCCCAGCTGGGGCATTTCTCCTACCTGTGATTGCACATTGGCTCCGACTTGGGACCCTTGGTAAGAATCCCCATTCAGACTCTGCATGTTCATGAACATGTCCCCAGAATTTGGGAGGTTAAAAGAACCAGAAGAACCTGGAAAGGAAAGAGTTAAGTAACTGAATAACAGAGAGCTACACACATAACCCCCAAAGAGCTAGAGGCAGGGAAAGGAAAAGAGATACACAAGGGAGAAGCATTTTCAGCTCTACAAGGTCCTGCCACTCACGTTACACACAGGAAAATCCTTACAGAAGGCTAACCCAAATGAAAAACCAGAGACAAAGCAAAATAGACAAAAAAGCACCCAGGAGCTGGCCCTAGCCTTCTCCGTTTCCATTTCTCTGCAGACTGGGTTGTCAAGTGAGCTCTTCAATATTGCTGTCATGGTGGAGAATCACTTCATGTTCTTTTCTAGCCATAACGCTATCCTTCCATTCACTAGTGTCTGTGGCCCATTGGAAATGATGAGAGTGTGAGAAAACAAACACCCTCCATCTGAACCTTTAAATCTGTATTTTAAAATCTTCTTAGAAAGCCTCCAAGCCCTCAAACCCATCTGCTGAGGCTAGCTGCACCTTTCACTGTCAGTCAAGTTTCCTGTAATTCAAAGATATTTCTTTGGGGCTAGAGAGATGGCTCTGCAGTTAAGAGTACTGGCTGCATTTCCAAAGGACCTGCGTTCAATTCCCAGCAACCACATGAAAGCTTACAATTGTCTGTAACTCCAGAGGATCTAACATCCTCACACAAACATATAAGCAGGCAAAATACCAATGCATATGAAATTAAAAAAATAATAAAAAATTTAAAATACATTTTTCTAACTCCATCATAAATGCCACATAAAATTTCAACAGAATGTTCTATCAAAAGTAGTCTATAGCCAGCTGTGGTAGTATGCACATGTAACCCCAGCTGTCCAGCTAAGTCAAGAGAATCATAAGTTTAAGGTGAGATGGAGTTAAATGCCATTTTGGACAACTTAGACTATCTAAAATAACATAAAATAAAATTTAAGGGATAGTTATGTAAATGAGTGACAAAGGACTGAGCTTTGCATATACAAAGCCTTGGGTCCAATTCCCTACTGCCCACCCCCCACAAATGGTAATGCATTCATGAGTTCAATACCATGTTTTTATAGGTAAATCTAGCAAGCTACATGGCACAGACAGAGCCTACACCTTAGAGCCTGCAGCCAAGTGCCCAACATCCAGCAACAAGTACATATTCCCACCTGCTGATTCACTCTGACAAACCACCAATGACACTAAGGTGATACACAAAACAGTATGTGATAGAGCTTTGACTTATCTGATGAATTAAAGGACATGATTAAGCATAAAGATTCTAGAATTTACCAGAAGTAGGTACCAGCACAGAACATCTCTACAACAAGCCTTCAACATAAATCTCTCCATAAGCTCCAATGTGCACTCAGTGAGGCTGTGGCTTCACAGTCTATGGGATGAGACACTGTGGCAGAAGCCTGTGTGGCTGAGTGAGCGTGCCATACGCACCAGAGTTCGGTGTGGTGGGTGAGTTGGTCTGGTTGTTCTGCACGGCGGCAGCCACTGCATGCGCAGCTGTCACGGCTGTTTTTGCAGCATAGAGATTGGCTTCCTCTTGAAATTTGCCGATATTCTTCTTGTACCTGATTCGTTTGTTGCCAAACCAGTTGGACACCTACCAAGTACAGGAACATGAAAGGCAAAGGGTAGAGAGGTCACAAAGAAAAACCCAAACTTCCTGTCCTTACTTGGAATAACAAGAGGAGCTTCTGGGTGATAGTGCCCCGCCTGTCACTTCACACCAAATGAGTAGTGCATAACAGCTTTGGGATTCACTTTCCATTTTGGCATATCTTTTGAACTTTATTAGAAAAACAATGCTTCCTGAAACTGACCATGAGAACACTAAAATGTCTGGGAGCACCACTCATAAAAGTACCCAATATGTCATCAAGCATAGCGATGAGACTACTAAAAGTAGCTGAAAACCTACTTTTAGTTTGTTAAAGTTCAGCATTTGTTAAATTAGGTATCATGAAAGAATGACTTATTGTTCTTTTGTGGATCTGGAACAATTTTGGCAGCTATATAGTAGAATTATGTTTGGTCTGCTGATGAGGGATATCAATTAATAATAAATGAAAAATCCTTTTGTCGCCTGCGTTGGAAGACACTGCATGTCTGCCAAGATGGCTACTTAGGTTCTGCCAGTGACTGTGTGGGAAGCTTCAACTTGAAAACTTAAGCCATCTCAATAAGGTCAAATGCAAATGTAGAGGAATGGCTGATTACATAAAAGTAGAATATATATTTTTTCTTTTTTCCAAACCCCTTATGATATCAGCCAGTACAAATTTGAAAGAGGATGTTGACAGAAGTCTGATTTTATAACAGCACATAGACAACAAAACTGTAGCCAACATTCAGTGCTCAGACTCATACCATGTGCCCAGGTATCTGTACTTGAGTTATGTGAAGACACTAAAAGTCACACAGCCATATATGAAAGGTATGTCCACTGCTGTATCCTAGGAGCTTGCCTCTCTTTTGTTAAAGTGACAGTTTAGAACTATTCCCAGGAACTGCCTGCTTGCTAACTTAGCAGAGAAACTGGTGTGTATCAGGGCCATTGTTCTATCATAGGTATTACCCACAGGAGCTCCTCAGGGACCCTGAGCAGAAACAAGGAATGGGATGTAGCTCAGAGCCCTCCAACCCAATTTTCTACAGTGGGCAGCCCTGGCAGACACCTCTGCCAAGTCTTTAATTGCTTTGGAAATGGTGCTCTCATTCTTCAACTGATGGCACTCGCCCTTCTGGAGAAGGCTAGAAAGCCCTGGCAGGGGATCCCTGAGAGAGAGGCAGCACTGCTCTCACTGCTGCCCATATGCTGCCCTAGGAGCACCAAGTACACACATATACACACATGAGCACACTTTCGAGGACATGCTGCAGCACAGGCCCCTCAGAGAGAAATAAGGAAAAATCCACACAAAATTGAGATCTATACCATCTGGGCTGTTTCTGTCAACTTTTGAGAACAAGGCAGTTTCCCAGGCCACTCAGGTATCTTCAGCCTCTCAGCAATGTCTGCCATCCTGCCAGAACACATTCTTTCTGTGGTTTCTCCACATTTTGTTCCTTTTTCTTCCAACATCTTCTCTCCTCGCCCCCCCCCCCCAAGGATCACCTCTTGGGCCTCTTCTCTTTCTCTCCATCCAGATTCAAAACTTTCAGTGATCTTCTCTATGTGAATGACTCTGAGGTTTCTCTTTCTATTCTAACTTCTATGAAGTTCGATGAAGTTTAGGTATCTGTGCAGATTCCCATAAAACCACCATAATCTCCAACACACTTGGTTTACAAGGAAGGGAAAGTGCTTCTCCTCTTTCCTCTCTATGCTTCTACAATCTCCACCCTGAGATATGATGCCAACAGCAGAGCCCCTGGCTCCATCTTTGGATAGTCCTGGTTGGCAGGGGGAAACATACTTTATTTTGGACTTTAAAAAAAAAAAATCTGGCTCTCCTCACGCACTAACTGGTCTTACTTCTGACAATTAGAAATTCATGCAATGGGGCGCTGGAGAGATGGCTCAGTGGTTGAGAGCATTGACTGTTCTTCCAGAGGATCTGAGTTCGATTCCCAGCATCCACATGGCAGCTAACAACTGTCTGTAATTCCAAGATCTGACACCCTTACCCACAGTTATACATGCAGGCAAAACACCAATTCACATAAAATTAAATATTTTTTTAAAAAAAGAAATTCATGCAATGAGGTCTATATGCTTGGTCCAGAGGACCTAAGCCCTCTTCCTACTCTTCCTGCAGTGCAGGCCTGCAGCAGGTAGCACAGGGATGGCCTGGCAGGCAGATACTCTGGAGAAGGAACAGGCAGAGGTTATCTAGATAAACTGGAGCTTGGAAAGGGGAGAAAAGACATAACACTGGTGTAAGGCTCAGGCCTGAAGCAGGAGACAGGGCTTAAGAGGAACTTCTATGCAGGAAGAACAAGCATCCATAAGCCATGTCATTCTAAAGATTAATTTATTTTATGTGTATATGTATACATGTATGTATACCTGAATGTGTTATGTGTACTACATGTGTGTGCAGGAGCTTGAGAAGGTGGGTATCAGACCCCTAGCACAGGAATTAGAGGTTCTAGGATTTGAGCTACCTAATGTGGGCACTAGGAATTGAACCTGGGTTCTCAACAGGAGCAACAAGAACTCTAAACCACTAAGTCATCTCTCTAGCCCCAAATTATGTCATTCTAAAAACAGAAAAATGAATGAGGTACAGTTTGGTAGGGTGCTTGCCTGGCATACACAGAACCCTGAGTTTCATCCACAGCATCACACAAACCAGGCATGGTGGTGTATACCTACAATTCCTGCATTCTGGAGATAGAGGCAAGAAGATTGAAAGTTCAAGATTATTCTTGGCTATATATCAAGTTCCAGGCCAGCCTTCAATGCATGAGACCCTGTCTGGAAGGAAGGAAAGAGAAAGGGGGAGAGAAGGAGAGAGAGAAAAAGGAAGAGAGGGAAGGAGAGGGGAGGGAGAAAGGAAAAGAGGGAGGGAAGGAGGAAAAGAGAGAGGGAGGAAGGAAGGAAGGAAGGAAGGAAGGAAGGAAGGAAGGAAGGAAGGAAGGAAGCAGGCCACAAATTCAAAAGCCAACTAACCAACCAACCACAACCTCTGAAGAATCAGAATAAAAACAGTACCCAAAGATTCAAATTCTGATTCTGCTTGTTAAAACAAATTCTCGTGGAGTCCATAGCCTCAGCTCAGGAGGTGCACCTCTAGCTAGCATGCACATGGTTGCTTTCATACATAATGGCCCTCTCTGGCTTTCTGGAGTTGGCCTGTTAGGCCTTAGAAAGAATTACGTATTGACTATATTGCTTAAAGCACAAAGGGAAATAGTTAAGTTGAAACTTCGTATTTCTTTTTTTTTTTTTTTTTTAAAAAAAAAAGATTTATTTATTGTGTATACAGCATACAGAAGAGGGTACCACATGTCATCACAGATGGTTGTGAGCCACCATGTGGTTGCCGGGAATTGAACTCAGGACCTCTGGAAGAACAGTCTGTGCTCTTAACCTCTGAGCCATCTCTCCAGCCCCAAAATTTTGTATTTTTTTAAGAATAATTAATGAAAATTCCCCAACTCTGAATTTAGAAACAAAAGCTCATCTTAGAATTCTCTTCTTCTCAACAATTCTCTGTTGGATTCAGTACTTTGTAGTTAATATTATGTTGACAATCAGAGAAGCTATAATACATTAATGAAACCTATCCTAGAAAATCAGATTACAGCTTTATTAGCAGTTTCATAATTGAGGAATCTCTACCATGGAAGGTCTCATTTCTGGATATGTAAGAATCCTCTGTTTATGCACACCCCTGGACCAATCAAACAACAGTCATCACTAATAAAGGTTTATTTAATTCTCACAGTAAAATTTTAATATCACCAGCAGCTTGGGGAAGCTTTAGCAAGTGGGTTTGCTTGACATCAGATCGTTTCCATTCTGCCAGTCCCAATCCTTCTTAATCTTTAATATCAAGGCAATTAAAATTAATGGCCACTCATCTGCAGCTACTGTGGGCAGTGTTTCCTTGACATCAATTGTTTGATGGGATTACCTAGAAGTTAAACTAACAAGCAAGGTTTAATTGGAAGCAATGAAAGAAGCAGTGATCATACGTTACGTCTAACCTGCATAACCACATCTAAATGAACATCTAGGAATGTTGGACTATTTCTCAAGTTAAAATATGCACATCACACATCTAATATCATAGATTTGGGTATTGTAGTAATCAGCTAGTAAGTTCACACAGCACAACTGACAACAGTGTAATTAATGTAGAAATTGACACTTAAACTCAGGAATAATTTTCATCTTTTAAATGAATACAATTATTTGTAGAAGATCCTTAGTTACTCAGTAGAAAGCACAAAAGTTGCAGGGTACATGTCCTTCTTGCAACAGTGCTTACAACAGGAACAGGCTGCAGAACTGGCCACTAAGGATGGCCTGCTCTACAGCTGAACTGTGTTGGTCTGTATATTGGTCCCACAGTGGAAACAAGCAGGAAACTGGCTAAGGAAAATGGCATATGCTGACCTGAGCTTCCCTTCTGAGCCTTACATTAAAGATCCACATCCCTGGCTCTGAGGAAGCCAAAGGACCAGGCAAGAATTTTAAGATTAATTAAAAACAAGAATAAAAACACAAGCACTCTCCTGTTGACATTCAGTGTGCCCAACCCCAGATGGAAGTCAGAGGAGAAGGAGAAGGAAGGGTACACTGTGCTGATTGCCGAATTCTCTGGAAACTTTCTCCCAGGCCAAGAAGTGACAAGAAAGGCTTCCAGTCTTTTCTACATGCTATGACCATCCATGTCCCCCACTTACATCCTGCAGATCACCACTTTAAAAAGTAAAGCTGTTTTGGGGTTGAAACCATAGCTTAGTGGTGCTATGTGCAAGGTCCTGGATTCAATACCTGGCATCAAAACAAAGTAAGAAAATCCCCACAGTGATTACTGGCTGGAAAGTTTTTCACCTTCCTGATAAAGCTTCCTCTCATTCTCTTATTTTAAACTTTCAACTCAGATAGTCAATTCAAATGCCGGTGTGGCCATATGAAGGCTAAGCGGCTAGGGCTCAAACTCTTGCTTTCAGATCCACATTATGTCACTTACAAGCTGAGTGACTTGACAAGTTGAGTCCCCTCACATATAAAATAAACATGATAATAACACACCCTCCTTGCAGAAATAGTTTGAGTGTGTTGGCAGTCCAGATTCATGCATTATCTGATCAGTGTTATCTATTATATCATTCATGTTTTATCAGTGATGAAATAAGAAATCTAGAACATTATTTCATAAGTTGCCCCCAAATTACACAGCAAAATGTGATGAATGCAGAATTCAACGCAGGGCTCCCCATCAGCATTTTCTGAGAATGTTTACTGAGGATATTATAATCAGTATTGCCCTAGGTGCTGTGGAAAGATTAAAAAGTAACCATGTGGCATCAGTCTAACTTTACAATATAGTCATGAAAGCAATGCTAGTCCCTCAAAACAATTAGCAAAACTTGAAGAATGGTGATGAGGTCACATAGAGCCAACAGAGATGTCCTAGCAGGTCTGAGAAATTAGAGGATACTTCCTCAGTAGAGAAGAAGCTGAACTGGGCCTTGCCTTCACCCCACTTCTTAGTACTTGTATTAAGTCATAATTGTAGTGGCAAAAACCTCCAGAAGCTCATACCAACACAAACAGCCACAGTGTAAGCTGGCCACAGTCAAGGAGTAACCAATATTTCAGGGGAGAAAGGAGAGACATTGAGATTCCTGCAGCTGGGGCAGCTGTGGTTGAGGAAGGGACAGGCAGAGCCTACCAGTGTGCTTAGAAGGTATCACACCACTGCAGGCGGCCTGTCCAATGCTGGGGGTCTGTGAACATTTTGACGAAATCCTCCCTAAGTAATTTTAAAAAATCATGTACTGGCTCACACATTTTTTATTCCTTGCACATTTTTAAAGTTGGCATCTACAATTTGTCATTATAAGTCTTAGAGTTATAAACAATGTTATTCAGTATGTCATAAATGTTGACATTTCAAAATAAAACTGCAACACTACTCGTTAAAATGTAGCCAAATACAATAGTACAGCAATTCAACACCACTATCCCCGTTGAAACACAAGAGGCTTGCTTTTTGAGGTTTATAATTTTGTATTTTTTTGTTCTTAAAAGTATATTTCCATTTTATTTCTCTCTCATATTATCCTAATGCAATATACTTTTATGCTCAGCATAAGAAATATATGGAAATTTATACATTTAAATTGTTTTTATTTCCTATAATTATAAAGTTACATGTTTGGTATTTCCTTCTGGATTAAGCTGTTACTGTACTTAATCTAAAATTGGTCAAAGCAATATAAATACTTATTTTGGTAAATAAAAGGATTTATTTTGAACAATAAATGTAAAGTTTATTATACATTCATTATTTGATCAGAGAGGCAGGGATTATAAAATTCTGAATGAAGCATAGGTTATTACCGATATATTTCATATTATCCCTTTCTGAAGACCAAATAGGGGCTTATACTTTGGGATAAAAGACTCAGAGGTACTGGGACAATTATTCCTTCTTTCAGAAAATGGGAGAAGGGAAGATGGGAGGAAGAAAAAAATGAGTAACATGAAGCTTCCTGCAGCAGCCTTGACCTGGTTGAGAAAGGAGAACATACACTCATACAAAGGCCTATTAGTGAAGGCTTAAACCTCTGCATGAATGCCCTCAGAAGCATCAGGGCCTCCCTGGAGAATTCTGCCTGAAGTGGCTGGGCTAACTCTAGCTAAGAGTTAATCCCTCTTGTGACCATAACAGCAAAACCCTAGGGCAGGGTGTGCATGGAGAAGGCCTTCTTCACTGTAGGCACAGGGCTCACTTGGGTAACCACTCCCAGGGGACACAGAGAACAAATTGGTCAGCTCCAGGAAATCAAAGATATGCTGAGTAAAAAATTAATTCTGTATATGTGTGTGACTTATTATTTAGCATAACTTTTTCAGAGACTCTGCATATATACATACATAATAAAAATATATATCCATTGACCAACATTATTAAAAGAACTTACCTTGAGAAATTTATAGATACTTGTACAAAGATATTTACTACACTCCTACTTACAATAGCATCAACAACAAAAAAAGATGAAATTTATAGGAACTTGTATGATGGAAAACAATCATTGATTACAGATCATGTTGAAGAGAAACACTTATTGACATGGCACTATTCATAATATACTGCAAAGAGGGGGAAAGTTAATTTTTTTCTTTCATACAATATGAAGTCTTTGTGTGAAAATACCCACAGATAGACATAGATGAACACACACATAGACTTGTATTTCTGCATAGAAATTAAGTATAATCCCAATCACAGACTGGTCATGATTAAGGGTAGAATTTGGATTTGGTAGACTAAGGCACATATGGATTAACAGATATGAATTCTATAAAGTTCTTCTATCTGGTATGCTGTACAAATATGGTAGTATGTGTGTTCTCATTCACACTAAGACAGCTGTGTCAATGGGCAATCACCATCCTATCTGCACTTCATTGTCAACAGAAATGTCACTATGCAGCTTTGGTTTCCAAAGCAATTACTGAGAACTGGACATGGATGATAGCAAATGGCTGTAGTTTCAGCACATAGGACATTGAGGTAGAAGGATTGCTTGAGCCTGGATGGTCAAGACCAGTCTATGCAACATAGTAATACTAAGTATACACCATTGAAAAGTCACACACTTATAAATTTTAGGCTGGCCCCAGGGATACAGAAGAATCAACTCTTATTTCTTGTTTGAGAAAGGTTTCAAGTAGCAGGCCTGAGAATTCTGAATAAAAATCAAAACAACTTTGTAAATCTCAAGCTGTTAAAATTTCCCAATTGTTTTGTAAGAAAAATTCTATGTTAAAATAAAAAAGCTAGCCCACCTACAATGTCTTTACAGTCACCAACAGGAAACTTACCAGCTGGTTTTAATTGTAGCTTACATTTCTATTTTTATCATGTTAATAACAACATTAAATAAAGGAGAAAAATCATCACTTAAAGATTTCCTCCGCACAAGTGCAGGGTGCAAGCTCTTCCTTCACAGCACTTCTGCACAGACTTTGTCAGGGAAAAGAGTCAGCTAACACTGAAGCACCATTATCAAAATTAATAAACTGAAAATTTATGAAGCACAGCTCTTGACAAACTTGCCACTGTGTCTCCTCATGTTTACTTGTGACGCATGCTTTATGTAGTGTGCCTAATTAAACAAACATTATGAAATACTGAAATGGGAAGCTGTGTAAAATGGAACATGGCAGTGTATCTGCATGGTTAATGTTTTACCTCTATCAAATAGTTTCTCCCTAATCGATATATTCTCATCCACATGCTGTAGCTCAGTTTTAAATGAAGGACAGAAAGCAATCAATCTCCCCAAGGATCCAGCAATACCACTTCTGGGTGTATACCCTAAAGATGCACAGTCACACTCCAAAGGCATTAGCTCAGCTATGTTCATAGCAGTGTTATTTGTAATAGCAAGAACCTGGAAACAACCTAGATGCCCCTCAACTGAAGAATGGATTAACACACTGTGGTACATTTACACAATGGAGTACTACTCAGCAGTAAGAAAAAAATAATATCCTCAAATTTGCAGGCAAATGGATGGATTTGGAGAATATCCTCCTGAGCGAGGTCTCACAAACCCAGAAAGATAAGCAGGGGATGTACTCACTCATTAGTGGACTCTAAACAAAAAAGCAAAAAGGAAAGCATGTCCAAGCTGTAAACCACAACCACTGAACAGCTTGGGATCTGATATACCTTGGACTAGCACCTTGGATCCCACGCCCTCTAGAGGAACACCTGACTCAGTCTCGATGTTGCGGGGAGAAAATTGGATCTGCCAGGAGTGGATGCTAAGCTAAGCCATATTGGGACATTGGGACCTTGGAACTTCCTGCCCTTGCTGGGGAGGAATGGGAAGATGTGGAGAAGAGAGTGTGACTGGAGGGGGTGGGAGGGAGAAGGGACCTTGAACAAGGACATACACGAATATAAAACGTGACTTTATTCATAATAATAAAAAAGAAAAAAAAAGAAAGCAAATCTGCGGAGCTTTTTAAAGTAAATGTGTTAGTAAACACTAAGCTTCAGCGTATTCACTCCACTGCCTTGCAAAGCAGGTGTCTGGTAGCTTCTGAAGGGCAGAAAGCCTAGACAATGGCATGGTATGTATCCCCAGAGGCTCCAAAGGACAGTCTGATAAATGGGCCTGAGAGTTATCCAAAGCCTCACAGCTCTGCAAATTCCTGCCTATCTGACTATGGACCAGTCATGAGAGTGAAAACTTACCTGTCCTGGGTTACAAGAGGAACCATGACACCCAGTCATGGAGCTGCTATGAAAATGAAACTTCCTAGCACAAAACTCTTTGGAATCAGAATAATAATATAAATCTTTTTATTTCCATTTTAGGAAATAATCCCCAAATTTATAATAAATGGCTTGAAAACCAACTTTTAGAAAACAGTCCACTTATAACAGGAGAACTGAAAAACCTGAGATTCTGCTTCCACATTATTTGAAGTAATTTAAAGTAGATCTACTTTAAATTACTAAACAAAAAAAGTACAGTATTTTTTTGTTTTTTGAAGCTGTGAAATTTTATCGCTATAATGTGCAGACACCCTTACGGTTTGGCTTTGCCCTTTCTCCTCTACAAATGATAGACTGATAACCACTCATGACAGAGGCTTATCTGTGAGCCCATAAACCATCAGCCTTGCAGCCACAGTGCACAGAGGATGACACTGCTCATCTCCTAAAACATGTGCTGAGAGCAGCTCCCACAGACGGTGTGTCCTTTAAGATTACTTCTTTTTCCCTCTCTGAAAAAAATCATTTCTCTCACATCTAAGAATAAAACTAGGTTAGGTAAACACTCCCTGGTTTCCTTCCTTCCTTCCTCCAGCGACGCCAGGACATCTCACAACGGGGCATCACAGCTAAGAGCTGCTCTCAGGAGTGAAGCTATCACTGCGTAACACAGCATCCCAGAGTCCAAACTCAAGGGTGCTCTAAATAATAACCGAGCAAACTTTTACCCTGAGATATTTCACATAAATCTAATGTCAGTAAAGAAAAACATAAAATTAAAAAAAAATAAAAATAAAAGAAAAACATAAAATTGTATTCAATCTTATATAAAAGTCCTAGCCAAGCCTTGTTTATTCCAGCACCACTGCCTACCACACACATGCTTGATCTTTTTTTGTTCTGTTTTGTTTTTTACATCGAGAAAAATGTCATCAACTTTTTTTCCTTCTCTTTATTATTATTTCTTACAATGCTGGAGGTTAACCTAGGGTTTCCCACACACCAGGAATACTGACCCCTGACTAACTTCATTTAAAGGGGAGATATCTAGCCCTAAAAGAAATCCTGCTCTTGAACATACATAAATACACCTCACTGAAACCACATCACATGTTCAGACAGAGTAAAAAATACAAGAGGTCTGTGAGAGTCTAAGAACAGACACATTTCTTCTTCACATGGATGAGATTTTTTGGAGTCTGTGAGAACTCGGGGGCTGGGTGTTGGGGTTAGAACCCTGATTTGTTGGAGGTCAGAACCTCTGGCTCCTGCCCCATACCAACATGCTGGCTGAACAGATGCTAAAGCAGCACTAACAGGGCAGTCCTCTGCACTGCAGTCTACACACATGATCTCAGTAAGCACTGATCTCACAGAGACATCAGCACTCCTAGCTTACACATAAAGCATGACTTGATTAACAGCCTACTCCAGGTCCAGGCACTACTAGACAGTAGGCAGCATGGTGTGAAATTCTGCATTTGTTATATTGGCTGCAAATATATACAGTCCAATTATACTGGATCTACAATTGGACTGTAAATATTCTCAAAATGATATGAAAGGACACTGTCTCTTTCTATTATGGGCTGCGAGCAACTCATATGAGTTCTAGCTAGGAGCTGGTATACCTGCAGGACAACAGTTTAATGGGCTGAATGAGGCAGGAGAAAAGGAAAATTACCACCCTAGGGTGTCCCTCCTTAGTCCCAGTTAGGAAAACCATCAGTTTTTAAAGTATGTTCCACCCCTGGGGTCTGAGATCTCCCAGTGTAAATCACAAGCTTAGGCCACTGACAGGCTTTGTCAGTGACTCTACTTTTGGCCTCATCTCCAGGCAGACCATTCATTCATTCTGCACATCTTGAGTGTTGGAAAGGCACTGTGTTCCAAAGCAGCCTCTCTATCATTGCTTTGACATCTTCTTGCATATAGTCTTAACTTCATCCTCATTCTGTTAGTAAGCACACACTCTTTGTAGTACCAAGTGTAAACATTTACAAAGGCTTCCTAAGTATCCAGTGCCATGCTATGCACTATATATGTGGCTGTCGATCCTACTAACAATCAAATGAGGTAGGTTTTTATTATTTTCCCTATTTTTTAAACAAGACAACAAAGATGTAAAGAGTCTTAATAACTTTTCCCGACATGCAGCTAGTAGATGGTGGAGACCCAGCAGGCCACACCACGCTGGCCTGAGTCAGAGCAGCTCTATCCACTCACCTGCTTCTTCAGGCCTCCATCTTTACTTAGAAAGTTGTCTTTTTATTCCATATCCAAGAATGAAAACTACAATAAATACACATGACTTGTGCTAAACATTAAAAGACTGAACATTCAAGTGTTTACCTATATGTGTATGTCTCTGTGTGAGTTTGCAGAAGGCCAAAGACATTAGACACCCAGAGCACATATATGCATATATCTATGTATACATATTCTATATACATGTGTATTTGAATATATTTATTTCTAAGCAAAGCCTTAGAAAGTGAGTGAAATTTTAATATATTGTATTTCCATTATCATTTAATTAAAATGTTTTCAAATTTTCATTGTAGATCCTGCATTAACCCAGAGGTTATTAAAGCTACTGGTTATAAATTCCAGACATACAGAATTTTCTAGTGTCTTTTTCTTTCTAATGTCTGCTTCAATTCTACTGTAGTTGGAAAGCATACTCTGCTTTAACTTGTTCCAAATGTATTAAAAAACCCCACACGTGGTAGACTGTGACTGTTGTTCTGGCACTTGTGGGGTGGAAGTAAGAAGACAGACTTGCACAGCAAGCTCCAGGTTGACCTGAGCTACCTGAGTCCCTGTCCCCTCCCAAAACCTAAATTAATAAATAAAGAGAAAAATAACATGTAGTATAGGTGTTTCATTGGCCCAGAATATATAGCTGATGTCAAAAACATATATATGTGTGAGTATATATATATATTATAATTGTTGAATATACCGTTTTATATAACTGAAAACTTGTGTTCAAATCTTTTCTATCTGCATCTCTTAAAATGTTCCAGAACCATCAACATCAGTATTAAAGTAGACTCTACAAGGGGTCAGAACCATTGCAGATCCTTTGGTTCAGAACTTACAAACTCAGGGTCCTGATATCCACATTCTGACAGGTATCTAGATCATTCGTATGCATACTAAAGCTTAAAGTACACTGTTTTGTGTCCATGCTGAAATGTGCATGTGTGTCTATCTGCGGCTAAGTAACAGAAAGGCATGGAATTTTCCTGTTGTGATTTTTGAGTTTTAATGTTTCTTTGAAATTACTGAAGTTTTGGCTTTCTGGTTCTAAGCTGATGTTACTGGGTGCTCATAAAAGTAGAGCTGCTATCACAACATTGTTTGTATTGCCAGTAAAACCTTTTGTCTTGAAGGATTTTTGAATCTGGTATTGCTTTCTGTTGGCTGTTGCTTGTCTGCTTGTTGCTCGAATTCTAATTGGTCTTATAATAAAAACCCAGAGCCAGATATTGGGGTAAATGTTAAAATCAGAGACAGAGGAACAAGCTATTAGAGAAACTTCTCACCACTACTGAGTCTTCACGCCAAAAGAGGAAGATCCTGTCTCCATGAATCCTCAGATGGAGTGCTTCAAATTCTTACACAAAAGGGAAGGAGGGAGGGAAGGAAGGAAGGAAGGGAGAGAGGGAGGAAGGAAGGAAGGAAGGACCTGCCTCCTCCCACCTTATATTACTTTTTATGCCCAGCCATATCACTTCCTGTCTTAACCCTCCTAGAGGTGGGATTAAATGTGTGTGCCACTACTGCTTGGCTATATTTCTCTTTTAGACTGGATTAATCTCTTGTATCTTAGTGTGACCTTGAACTCAGAGATCCATCTGCCAAGTCTGCTAAGATTAAAGGTGTGTGCCACCACTGCCTGACCTCAATGGCTAAATCTGTAGCCGGCTTTGCCCTTCAATCTTCAGGCAAGCTTTATTTCTTATAGGATACACAAAATATCACCACATCTGCTATATATTTTTTAGGTTACTACTCTTGTTTTTCCCATGTTCTTATATTTTAAGTGTGTCTCTTAGAGAATACCTAATTTTCATTTTACATCCTATTTGATTATGGTTTTGATTAGACTATTTGATATTAGCATAATTATTGATATATTTGGGAATCATATCACCTCATAAGCACTTCTAATTTGTCTCACTTACTATACATCTTGCCCCATTCAACCCTCTTTAGATTAGTTTTTACTCTTTATCTCCTTGCTATTTATTACATAGCCCTTTAGCATTCTTGAAGTAACTAAAGATTTCATTATTGAGTTCTAACGTCCAACATTAATTATTAGTTGGTATTTTCCAGAAAAATGCAAGACCCTTAAAATATCCCCCTTAATCACTTACAAGGCATTATTGTCATATATTTTAACTCTATGTATAGTATAAAGTAGGACATTAGTATCATTATCCAACAGATTTTGATTCAAACTCATACAGCTACCCTCTGCTTACCATTTCTTACATCTGCCATCCTGTCTGAAATGTTTTTACTTCTCTATGAAGACTTGCTTTAAAATATATCTTTTAAAGAGAAAGAAACAATTTTTTTTTCAATTTTTTTATCTAAAAAAATCTTTGTTTGACTGCTATCAAAAAGCATGTTTGGCAGGTATGGAATTCTCAGCTGACATTTGCTTTAAATCATCTTTGATGATGCTGGCCCTCTCAGTCACAGTTTTATTAAGTTAAGTTAGTGGATGGTGTAAGTGTTGCCTTTTTAGCAGAGTCTTCTTTTTCCCCCTAGATGCCTTTGTTTTGACTGCTTAGTGTGAATTACTATTTATTTATTCTGTGCGGAAACTACAGTTTTTCCTGAATTTGGAGCTTGGAATCTGCCAGAAGATTTGCAAAGCATGCATTTATCACATTTAAATTGATATGCAATGCTAGTGCTAAAATTATTTTTCACAAGTCTCATCATGCATCTCTTCAGAATACCTCTCCTTATTCTATGGAATAGCCTTCACATTACATAAGATTATATACATATAGCCTAATAATCACAACCTTTTCATATTATATTATACCTCATACAATTACTCATGCTTAAAGTAATTACACAAACTATATTAATATGGGTCATACCACATACACTTAGTTATAAGTCTAAATATATGTTCATGCATGTGTGCACATATGTACATATGCATAACTTTTCTTTCTGAGTTCGAATGTGAACTCCATAAGGCAGAATCTCTGTGGCATTCCCTATATAACACTACTCAGTGACTCTAATGTTTCTAGCTGAATGTTACTAAGTTAATTAATAAGAAAGACATCTAAACCATTCAATCTCACAAGTGCAGGCTCTACCAGTCAGGTTCAATTTTGACTTTCCCAATATCATGCCTACCATCTTAAGCCACTTACCCAGCAAACATTTCGTGTCTGCTGGATGCTTGCTAGACATTAAGAATATAGCACTGAGTAAGACAAGCAGTTCCAACCAATATGGAATTTACCATCTCTGAGTGAACACCACTGAACAGTTCAATAGTTAGATTTAATTATTATAAGAGCTGTAGAGGAAAGGAACTATGAGAATAGGCAAGGGAAGGCAGACACTAGCATCAAGGAAAGCTAGTTGCTTTCTGCTATTCTGCTCTGAAGGAGCAGAAATCAGTGCAATGGTTTTCTATGGTTCTTGTGGGTAGAGATCACAAGAGAAATATACACAAACTTGTAACTTATACCTTCTGATTCTGATGGCCACCTATATATGACTTTTAAGTATTTTCTCTCTGAAGCACCCACAATCCTATTTCCAGCCCAGCCATACATGTAAAGAAAGCAGGTGGAGGTACAAAGCCTCACTCAAGGCCACAGGGAGAATAAACACCAATGAGCTGGAAGTAGAGTCCAGGCGGGCCTGAGACTTTGGAGTCAGCAAAGATGATTCCTAGAATATCACCTGTATAGGATAAAATTGGCTGTGGCCACTGACAGACCAGCCTTATGATTATGACAGAGTTTTCTTTGTTTAGAATGCCTTTCCTCCTCACTGTCTTTCTGTGGACATCTTATCCATATCATTTTTCTTATAGGGCCTTTCCTGGTACTGTCAGCAGGAAGCAAGCCTCTCCTCAGTGTGTCTGGGTACAGCAGATAGGTGAGCTGGGACAGAGAACCAGCCAATAGAAAAGAAAAACATAGTCAAGGGCATCTTTGGAGAAGGCTTCTGGGAGGGAGCATCACAGAATTGTATAGAAGGGCCTGGGCATCATCCTGTACTGATCTGTGTCTTTGCCCTTAGGCTACCCATCCATTTTCTGATCACTCCTACCTCTTGCTCTGCAGCCTGCTGCAGGCCCTGGGGCTGCCCTCTGCCTCAGGCTTGCTAGTTGCTGCAGGCTGGTAGGAGATAAGAGAAAGGAAGGGAAAGTATCTACTCCCCTGGCATCCGAGCTGTAAAGCTGCATCTTCTCAAGCTTGTTACTGGTTTTTCATGTAACATCCTCCCTAGGTTCTGGCAACCCTTCTGTACCTCTTGTGGCTAAGAGGCATCAACAGAGCCAACTGCCAACATCATCCATTGTTTCCCTATACTCTGCCCACAGTTTTATGGACACTTTATTAAAATTGTCTTACATTATTCTATTTTGAGCATGCCATCTGTTTTCTGCTGGGACCTTGACTTGCAGATTAGTCTACTGCCCTGACAAGTCTCACAGAAGTAAGGCACTAGAAAGGTGAGATGCAGTGATGAGAGACAGCATGCAGAGGAACTGGAGGGAACACACATTTACACAGAAGAAAAGGACTGGGTAAAGTGAAGGAGCCAAAACTACAAGGTCCACATTCAGATGAAGATTCCTTTAGGGAAGAAAAATTCAAAATCCCTTAAATCTACTGTGGCAATAGAATAGCCCCTCTGCTCTTAGGTCTGTGTATCTTAAGGAGTGGTAGAGATTCCCTTAGCAAAGCCTGGTCTGAAATATGCAAACTTGACATCATGGAGCAAGCTCTACTACCCAGGGCAGACAGCCCCATTCTCAAATCACCCAGACATCCCTGGTCTGCATTGGGTGTTACAGTCTATTCAAAGCACTCTCATAGTTTTACATCTGGTTCTTTTATTCTTCACACATTGTTTAATGACAGTCTCATCTCTACTATGATACAGAATAGGAGCTTTTAGAACATGAAAGTCTGTCCTCTTTTAAAACAGTGTGAAAGAACCTCCGTAAAACAGTAGCAGCTATCTTCCTCCAAGCTGCTTTTGGTCTATCTATAGCACACTTACAGCAGAAATCCATTTCTGCTGGTGTCTGATGCCAAAGCAACTGAAAAGGCCTTTATGGACAGCTGAAACAGATATGGTAATTTGATAGTCATTTTTTTTTCCTGTTCTAATAATTACTTTAACGGTCTTCTTGTTTTAATAGATTTTTTTAAATAGGGAAATCTTACTTACAAATTTTAATTAGCTTACTGAATATTCACTGCTTTGGAATAAGTAGTTTAACGAGTAAGAGACCTCAGACTACTAACTAGCCTAGCTTCTCCACAGCAGCTTAGGGAAAGAATGCAGCTCTCCTGAGAGCCCAGTCTGTACACACAAGCCAAACTCTAGCCTGGGCTCTTGGGAGGAACCACACTGCCACTGGCAGGAAAAAAGATAACAATCCACTTTCTTCCTTCTTATCAAGCATCTCTACCCCAGTTCTGCCACTCTCGAAGACCTTGTCAAGTCACTCTGCGTCCCAGTCCCCTGCTGTAAGGAGCAGGGCTGTGTTCTCTGGACTGTTAATAGACAAGTCCTGTGCACCAATGGAAAAGGCTTTAGAATATGCCAATGGCATGAATGACAAAATAGATCCAATGTCACTTCACCTCTACTGTTTCTGGTTCTCTTCTGTTAAAAAAAGAAAATCAATCTTTCATTACAGTGCTTTTCAGTATGATAGCAATGAAGAATAAGTTAACATTTTTCATTCTAAAAACACCTAACAGAGAAGACAGATTCAAAATTGGGATCAGGAGAACAATGGAAGCTTTGTGTCTTAGTAACTTGAATAATCCATGTGGGTTAACTCTACTCCAAAGTAAAAGTATATTAATATCTGCTCCACTAATTAAGAATATGTGACAACTTAAGTATGAATCTTGGTGTATGTAAAATTCTCAATAACAGCTTTTATGACTCTTCAGGTTACTATGTGGGAATTCCAGCTTCTCAGTTGAACTAAGCCTCAGAACAGGAGGCTCCATTCTGGTCCAGCTGAATTCTACACTGAGGACTTGCATTTACAGCATGCCACTGTGACTTAATGGAGGACTGATACGGGTTTTGTCTCCACTATCCTATCCATTTATGTTTTTACACATGTGAGCTTTGAGAGCTACAGCACAAACTTAATACAAGAAGAAATTCTTGCTCTTTTCTTCAAAACTTCTCTCCCAAATCTCTCCCCATTGTACTTAAAAGCAACTCTATTTCCCTAATTCTCAGGATAAAATTGTCAGCCATATCCAACTTTTCCTCCTTTCCTACTGCCAGAAGACTGTACCTGCAGGCTGTACCTGCACAGTATATTCAGAACCCAGTCTAGTTCATCATCTCCACCACTGGACACTTTGGTATAAGTCACTGTCATCTGTCTGGATCACTTCAGCTGCATGTGGGCTGGTGTTTGCTTCTACCCACTCCCATTGTCTGTTTTCAGGATAGCCACTATGGCAATCTTGTTAGAACACAGGTAAGAGAGCCATTCTTCTGTTTCTCATCTGACTCAGATGAAAAGCCAAAGTGTGGCCATCACAGATTCTTTAGTAGCTTCTTGTAGTCCCCTTTACTCAGGCTGCTGTGGCCTCTGCTGAACTGTTCATCAGCTGCACATAGTGTCCATCTCTCCAACTCTACAAGACTCCTCAGGTGGTATCTTCTTTTATCTACTAAACAGAACTTTATTTTCTTCCATAGCATCCATCACTTTCTAACTTGTTATTCCCTTCATTTTATCTTTTGCTATATCTTCCCACAAAGGCTTATGTAATCTCAAGAGCAGGTTTATTGTCACGGTATGCAAACTTTGGGTGGTGTGAAAAATACATACAAAAGAGGCATGCAACCTAAGTTTAGAGCTTGATAGATTTTATAACATGAACACACCCGGACACCCAACACTCAGATCAGGAAGAATTGCTTCCCTCTCTACTCACTACTTCCCCAAAGGCAATAATGCCCTTACTTTTAGCACCTAAGGGTAACTAACATGGCCTGTTACAATGGAACTATGATTTTCCTTCTTTCCTCTTTCTTTCTTTTTATAAAATAAAGTCTTTTTTATGATTTTCCTTCTTTCCTTTCTTTCTTTTTATAAAATAAAGTCTTTTTTTATCCATGCATCCCCTTGTTCCAACTCCCTTCCTCTTTCCCGACTCCTCCCAGTCAGCCTTCAGCCTCTCTCCTCCCCATCTCCCCATTCCCTCCCCAGAAAGGACAAGAAGTCCCAAGGTGGATTAGCTCAGCATCTACTCCAGGCAACTCTGATTTCCTCATTCTAATATCCAGACTGGGTTAGGTGTTCCTATGGAGGGAATGGGCTCCAAGGTGCCAGTCCATGCACAGAAACACAGTCAGAACCCTCTCCTTGAGACTCCACATACTGCCTATGTCAGTGGACAGTTGCCTATCTTTGGAGGGCCTAGTTTCTTTTCCTGATTATTCCCAGGTGGCTGTTCTTGATTCAGTGAGCTCCCCAGAGCTCCAGTCAGTCATCACTGTGAGACTTTTCCTCATAGTCCCTACCCTCTTGATCATATAGAGTCTCCTCCCCCCGCTATCAGCTGGACCAGGGACTCAGCCCAGTGCTCAGCCATGTATTCCTGCCTCTGCCTCTATTCATTGTTGGATGTTAAGTTCTGTGATGGGACTTAGGGTGGCTATTCATTTGATTATAGGGGAAGTCCTGTTTAAGCAACACCTTCACTATTGCTTGGAGACCTAGGCAGGGACATTCTGTGAGTTCTTGGAGGTTTCCCTAGCACCCCGTCTTTTTCCAACCCCACATTGGCTTCCTCTATTAAGGTCTCCATCTCTTTTTTTTCTCTCTCCCTCTTTGTTGTTCCTCTCACTCAATCATCTCCTTCTCTTGTGATTTGTTCCCACCTCTTCTTAGTTCCAACCCCTTATGCTCCCAATTAGCTAAGGATATCTGAGCACAAGACAGGGCAAGAGATCATGGAATCAAAGCCAGAATCTCTGTAGTCAAGTGTCCCAGTTCAAATTCAGGCTCTAGCCTCAAGTTAACTACCTAACCTCTGAGGCTCTCATTTCTCTACAGTGGCAACAATTGCAGCTGCCTTACAGAAAATGAAATGAGATGTGTCCAAGAAACAGTGTATGACTCTGGCATGTAGAAATTATAATTTTCTAGCACTATGGAGATACACAGACCTGTGGTTCATTCTCACTGCTGAAGTGTAGTACAAATAAACCACACTGATTTCCCCATTTGTGGACATTTGTACCATGTCTTGGCTGTTATGACTACCACCGCCATGCATTCAACTATAAATCTTTTGGGAAATATCTGTACATATTTCTATTAGGTCAGGCTAAGTACCAGTTGAACAACTGACAAAAACTTCCTTGACTTAATTTTTTGGGAGTGATGGGGTGTGTGTGCAAGGTCTTACTATGTAGATCAAGCTGGCCTCTAACTCAGAGAGATCCACCTGCTTCTGCCTGAGTGCTAGAACTAAGAGTGTACACCACCATCCCTAGCTTTCTTCATTTATATACATAGGTTTATAGTGAATGATAATTAAGTCAGTTCCTGAAAACTCACCATTCAAATGGAAACATTCATTATTAATTCCAGTGAAGTGCTATGAATATCCTCCTGGTCCATTCTACTAGCTCTCCCTTTTGTCAGTCTTCCCTTCTCATTGTATTTGGTCACGTGTCTCCACCTCTGACATCACAGAGGATGGCCTTCATAGAGGATAGCCATAGACTCTGTGTGTTCTACAATTTGAATTTTTACTTGACATAATGTTTCTAGACCACATTGGAATTGACAGTCATAAAAATTCATCCTCCCACTGGTGTGGGTGTGCCACTGTGGGAATCCACTGTATTTACCCATCTTTTAGGCAAATGAACAACTATTCCTAGTTATCAGATATTTCAGTATTGCTCACAATACTCTTCCAGTGTCTTAATATACCTTTTAGATGAGAGTTTTTCCAGGGGAATTTCATCTAGATGTGAAACTGTGAGTTGGCTGGCATGGGCATTTCTGCAGTGAATACAACAATCTGCCCCCTGGCAGGAAATAGGGCTCCCTGCTGCTACACACAGGCTTAGAACCCTTGGCATGGTTGGTTAGACTTGACTTTTTGCCAATCTAGGAAACATATGATGTTAGTTCATTGTAGTTCTTCACTTACATTTTCTTGACTGCTATTGAGAATGGGGATGTTTTCATCTAACTGAGCACTTGTATAGTCTATGGCATCACTGAGGTCTTTCCCACTTTTCAAATTGGTTGTCACTGGGAAAGTACAGAGACTTCATGGCCTCTTCCTTATTAATTTACAGGTGGTCCTCATATACTGGGATTGCATGTGTGGGTTGCCATGCCTGGCTACTACCGATTCTTTATTATTAGAGTATTTGCAGACATAATAATAAAATTTCAGTTTTATAGGAAATATCAAAAATTATATTGTTCTTATCACTTGTTTTCAGTACTTAAAGGTTGATTTGTATATGCCCTGGTATCTAAGTATAACTGTGGTTCACTATAATTCTACTTTAGACCATGTCATTCTCTTTTCAGGACAGATGAGCTGTTAGACTTGAAACAGAAATTCTTTGCTAGATCTAGAAAGATTTTTCAGTGGTTAAGAGCATTGGCTGCTCTTCCAGATTACCCAGGTTTGATTCTCAGCACCCACATGGTAGCTCAGAGCTATCTGTAATTCTAGTTTCAGGGGAATGTGATGGCCTCTTCTGGCCTGTGTGGCAAAACACTCATTAAAAAAAAAAAAAAAAAAAAATCATTATTTGCTTTCAATTCTCTGAACTTGAACTAAAAACTATACAGATAGAAACTAATGTTTTTTTTTAAAAGAATAACCATTTTATACACTTTTGAGATATGGGAAGTTGATTTTTTTAGGCAGGAAGAAGGTGAATTCAGAAAGCTGTCACAATTAAGATGAACACATACACTGACTGCTGAAAGTCTCTGATGAAGAGACAAGAGTAAGAAGTGTGTCTGTTTTAGACAGGTGTGTATCTCAGTGTTATTTCCATCTCTTCACCCTTTTCCTGAAAAATTCCTAGGAGGATTTCAAAATGTAATTGATAAAAAATGAATGGCATGGCCAGGTATGAGGGTAGACACCTGTAGCCCCAATTATTAGGAAGATGGAAGCATAAGGATCATTGTACCCACAAGTTCAGGGATAGCCTAGCAATACAGCAAAACTTCATTTCAAATAAAGACAAGAAGCATAAGAACCAGGTATGAACTGGCAAAATGCTTCAGTAGGTAAAGGCATTTGCTGCTAAACCTAAGGACCTGAGTTTGGTTTCTGGAACCAACATGGTAGAAAAAAATTGACTCCATGTGTGTGACATTGGCCATTGCACAACCACACCTGCACTCACATAAACAAATACAAGGTTTAAAAAAAAAAAGTCAGGTGTGGTAACACATGACTTAATTCCCACATGGAGGGGTGTGGGCAAGAAGCAGTCCCAAATTTCAGTCTGGCCAAGCTATACTGAGAAATGCTGTTTTGATGCTTTCCAAAGCATAAAAATAAATGCAAATAAATGCGCTAAACAACGTTTTAAAACACTTGTTAAATGGGTTCCTACTGTTCTTTAGAAGTGAAATGTGGCAACAGCCAGAAGAAAACCTTTTATTGCTAATCCCCATATATATACTGAATATGTCCTAGAACTACATCCAAATTGCAACACATTACAGGTGTCAAAAATCTGGATTACAGAGCTTTTGAAAAGGATATAATGTATGATATTCCCCAGTGTTAGATAGAGTTAAAAAGTTACAAACAGGGCTGGAGAGATGGTGCAGTGGTTAAGAGCACTGACTGTTCTTCCGGAGGACCTGAGTAAAATTCCCAGCATCCACATGGCAGCTAACAACTATCTGTAATTCCAATATCTGACACCTTACACAGTTATACACGCAGGCAAAACACCAATTCACATAATAAACAAGCAAACAAACAAATAAATAAATATTTTTTAAAAGTTACAAAGAGTGGAATAAAAAAACACCTTAAAGGACCCACAACACTCAAACAGGAAAGCAGACCTGGCTGTCAGCTGGCTTAGCATATGATCTCTTTCATTAGCATTTGGGAACATGCTCTGTCCTGTTTAATCTTTACACTCAGTTTGGCTAAGTTTAGGGTCATCTATGAGTGACACCCATGACTGTCTGTAAAGAGTGCTCTGTGTATATACATATATGCCAGAAGAGGGCATCAGATCCTATTATAGATGACTGTGAGCCACTATATGATTGAGGGGGAACTGAACTGAACTCCGGTCCTTTGGAATAGCAGCCAGGGCTCTTAACCACTGACCCATTCCTCTAGCCCCCTTTTCAGAGAACTTTAATGGAGGAATAAAGTTCTCCCTGATCATAGACTATACCAATCCATGGCCCAGCGTCCCAGACTGAATAAAAACAATCCACAGCCACATACTCCTCCTGCCATGCCTCCCACCATGAAGGATTGGATCCTCAAACTGTGGCCAAAATAAGTCCTTCATCCTTCAGGTTGTCCCTAGGATATTTGGTTAAAATAACAAGATCAGCAACTCAAAGACCCAAGCCTCATAAAACTACCTACAACTGAAACACTTTTGGTTTGCTCTTTTATAGAACCTAGCATGCTATACTCAGTGTTTCAAGAGGCTACCCAGCCTGGATAGAGGCTTTGTCTACCAAAAATAACTTTGAACCTGAAAATTCAAATCCATTACAATCGGATTTGAAACTGAGCATCCTGAAGACTCAAGTTCTATCCCTACAATCCAGGAAGAAGGAGAGGGTCAACTCCTAAAAGTTGCTGTCCCACCTCCACAGATACAATAGCACACATGTGCCTGCAAACACACTAAATAAAACATTTTAAAAAGAAACTAGGTGGGGATCAAAATACAGTACACTTTGAGTAAGCAAAAGAAATTAATCCTGTCCCCCCCCCCCATCTTAGGAAGGCTGTGGTGGTTGTCGCCACTCTCCCTGCTCCACCATGCTGCCCAAGTATGACAAGAAGAAGAAAGATGCCGGAAAGTTGGCCAAAAAAGACAAAGACTCAGTAAATAAGTCTGGTGGCAAGGCCAAAAAAAAGAAGTGGTCCAAGGGCAAAGTTTGAGACAAGCTCAACAATCTAGTCCTATCTGACAAAACTACATATGACAAACTCTGTAAGGAAGTTCCCAACTATAAGCTTATTACTCCAGCTGTGGTCTCTGAGAGACTGAAGATTCGAGGGTCTTTGGCTAGGGCAGCCCTTCAGGAGCTGCTTAGTAAAGGACTTATCAAGCTGGTTTCAAAACACAGAGCCCAAGTAATTTACACCAGAAACACAAAGGGTGGAGATGCCCCAGCTGCTGAAGATGCATGAGCAGGTTCAATCAGCTGTACATGTGGAAAAATAAAACTTTATTAAATCAAAAAAAAAAGAAAAAAAGAAATTAATCCTTTAACAAAATCCTAATTACTAATCAAAGTTGCTTGGAAACAAAATTAAAACAAAAGTTAAAAATTCAGGTTAAGGGCACGAGTGGTGGCCCCAGGTCTATAATCCTAGAAGTAACAGAGGCAGAGGAAGCAGGTCTTAGTGAGTTAGTTCTAGGTCTGCCAGGGATACACAATGAGACCCTGTCTCAAAACACAAACAACAACAAAACAAAATCAGTATAAACTCAGGCTATTATTTTCTCTTAAATAACAATCACATATAATATTAAGTTTTTTATTAGGATCCAAAGGGAATTTTTTATGTCTTGGGTTCAAGTGTAAAGGAGAAATATATTTATTACATGCAGGATGTGGTGGTCTCATCTATGAATGTTTGGTCCCCAGTTGACAGAAGTGTTTAAGACGGACTGGGAAGTGTGGCTTTGTAGGTGGAGGTGTGCTACTGGAGGTGGACTTTGAGATTTCAAAAGCCCAGCAGACTTTCTCTCCTTGCCTGTTGCTTACTGATAAGGATGTAAAGCTCTCTGCCACTACTCCAGGCCCATCCCTGTTTGTTCCTGCCATGATGATCATGGACTAACCCTCTGTAACTGTAAGCCCCAAACTAAATGCATTCTTTTACAGCACTTGTCTTGATCGTGGTATCTCCTCACAGCAATGGGATAGTAGCTAAGACACAGGATAATATATTTAACATGTATCTGGAGTATATTGTTTTAGAATTCTGATAATTGATCCCTACTGAATGCTGAACTTTTGGGAGAGTTAGCATTTCTTTGTTCTTCTTTTTTCTTTCTTTCTCCTCTCTCTCTCTCTCTCTCTCTCTCTCTCTCTCTCTCTCTCTCTCTCTCTCTTTTTTCCTGAGGGAGAGGGGAGGAGAGTTTTGAGACTCAAGGTCTCACAGCATAGCCCTGGCTGTCCTGGAACTCACTCTATAAATCAGGCTGGCCTTGAACTCAGACATCCACTTGCCTCTGTCTCCTGAGTGCTGTGAATAAAGGCGTGCATCATCATTGCTTAGCAGGTTAGCTTTTTGTTAGGCTCCACATTGCTAGAAAACTGGTACACTACCATTGTTCAACCCAGAAAGAAGCATTACTTACATGGTAGCCTATAAACAAAAATGTAAAAATTTGAATAAAATTTTTTAAAGGTAATTTCAGTTAGATATTTACTGCCAGAATCCCCCAAGGAACATCAAAATCAGAAGATCTTAAATTACATGTATGGTTTAGTATTTGCATTTCACATACACACACCCTCCTATATAATGAAATCATCTCTACAGTACTAATAAAATCTAATATAATTATACATTATGCAAGTAGTTACTATAATATTTAGTAAATAATCACAGGTCTATAATTATTAATATAGATGCACTGCTTTTCAATGGATAAAAGGAGAACAAATATTTTTAAATTAATCAATTAATTATTTTATGTGTATGGGTGTTTTGCCTGCATGCATCAAGTGCCTGCCTGGGGCCCACAGACCATAAGATAGCATTAGATTCCTTGGGACTAGAGCTACAGAAAACTATAAGCTGTTCTGTGGGTGCTAGGAACTGAACCCAGATCCTCTGGAAGAACAGCCTTGAGAAAGACTATATTTATATTTTTAAAAAAAGAAATAGTTATCTGTCTGTTTTTGAAGTACCTCAGCCTGCAACACGACTATGAATTAGAAGGAAGAAAGGAAAGAAATCCACAGGATCCCACCATCAAAGTACATCAACCTACAAGCGGCTCTCTGAACTAACTCATCTAGGTTTTCACCCAAGAGTTCAATTTCCTTTTGGCAACAAATAAACTGTTTGTTTTTTTAACTGAAGCAACTTAGGTTGGTTATCCAGGTCAGAGAACCAGGCTTACATGACATTTATAGAAAAGTGACCATGTCTCTCTCCCTGGCACACTTACCTGCCAGGAGCAGATTGACACTGGGAGCTAAAAGATGGATAAAATACTCACTCCTTGTCAATTAGTGATTTAAAAAAAAAATCACCTAAGCTTTGATTTCTTGCATTAATTGAGAAAATAATGTACATTTTAAAATAGTTTCTCTGAAGATGACTATTTGGCTATGATAGCAGATGAGACCCTAAAGGAACAGATGTCCCACATCCCAGGAAAGCACAGCCCCATGGGGTCCCTCACCTGTGATACTGTGATGCTGCATTTCTTGGCCAGCTCTTCTTTGGCTTCTTCACTGGGGTAGGGGTTGCTGAGGTGTGAATAAAAATATTCATTCAAGATTTCTGTGGCCTGTTTACTGAAGTTCCGCCTTTTCCGTCTATGACAAAAGCAGGGAGAAAAAAGTAAGTTACTCAGAGGAACAATGAATTAATTAGGACTGTATGAGAAAGTGGATTTCTAATTCATTAGTATAAGAGCTATGAAAGACTCCAGGCAATCTCTGGAACATGGCCCAGCCCTGTCTAGCTACAGCATCTCCCAGAAAAGCACAAGAATATGAAGCACAGTTCACCTCACTCTTTATTCAAAAAGTTTATTCAAGATCTAATGTGAGCTTAGCACTTGGAAGGCAGAGGCATGTGGATCTCTGTAGTTCAAAGCCAACCTGGTCTACAAAAGAAGTTTCAGGACAGCCAGGGCTACACAGAGAAACGTCTCAAACGTGACCCCCCCCCCACATACTTCAAAAAATACCTAATTATGTTCTAGGTATTAAATGAAGATACACAAGGAATGAAACATGTTCTAGAGAATTTACAGACACCTGAAGGTCAGGAAGAGGGTAGACAAACACAGAAATCAACTGGGCAGTGGCAGTATACACCTTTAATCTCATCACTTTGGAGGCAGAGGCAGACAGATCTCTGTGAGTTTGAAGCCAGCTTGATCTACAGAGTGAGTTCCAGGACAGCTAGAACTACATAGTCTCAACCTGTCTCAAACACCAAACTCGTAAAAGAACACAGCTATAGTAGGTTTGCATCACCATGACCAAACAAAGTATCATGAAGAAAAAGTGTGAGGTGAAAAGACAGTGTGTAACAGGGACACAGGACAGAGGCATAACACAGGCTACAGATCTAGGAATGACTGCCTTAAAAATGTGTCCAAGTTAGACAAAGAGCACAGGTAGTCAGGAGTAGGTAGAAGAGATGCAAAAGAACTCGGTTAGTGTAAAAGGCTAGAAGAGGCTATGGCTCAGAAAAAGTCACAGAACAAAGGAGACAGCCTGAAAGGAAAGAAGGGGCCAGATGACAGAGGGGGCAGAACTCACAAGCTGTTCTTGGTTCTAGTCTAAGAGCAACAGGAAGCAGTTGAAGTTTTAAGCATTCCTGTTTCTTAAAAATTGTTTTTATATTTGCCTGTTTAATGTGTGTCTGCTCACACATGCATGTGCATGCATGATATATGCATAGAGACACACATGGGGCATTCAGAGGACAACTTGTGGGAGCTGGTTTTCTCCTTCCACCACATAGGTTCCAGGACTCAAACTCAGACTGTCAAGCTTGCTATCAAGAATCTGGGTCCATTGAGCTTTCTCACTTGCCCCACTATCCACCCATCTACCCTCCCTCCCTCCCTCCCTACATTTCTTTTGAGACAGGATTTCTCTTTGTAGCCCTGGCTGTCCTGGAACTAGCTCTGTAGAGGCCTGGCCTTTAACTCACAAAGATTCGATTGCCTCTGCCTCCCAAGGGTTGGGATTAAAGATATGTGCAACCACCGACCAACTCCTATGTTTCATGTATTTTTGTTTTGTTTGTTTTTTGAGACAAGGTCTCACTATGTATCCTTGGCTTTCTAGAACTTGCTATATAGATATAGGCTGGCTTTGAACTCCTAGATATGTGCCTGCCGTTGCCTCCTGAGTGCTGAGATTTCATAATTTAAAGGTCATGCTGACACTGAGAACTACTGGAAGAAGGCACAGAGGAAATGCAGAGGCTACTGTGGATTGGCCTCCCTGGTTAGCTGGAGTGATGGTATATGGTGATATATGGTGAGAACCACAAAAATAAGATTCAAGATCCACTTAGAAGGCAGATATAGTTGGAACTGATGAGCCAGTGCAGGGGTGTGACAGGGAGAGAGGAAAGAAAAAATACACCAAGGAAGATTTATGGGATTTTCCACTTAAGCAACGACCTGGACTTCAAGTTCCTCACAAGGGAAGGACCACAGGAGCACATTTTGTTGTTTTAGCTGGAAAGGTGCATGTGAGATAAATATTAGAAAACAAAATATTTATTAACAACACATTTTGGGTAGCAAAAAAAATCATTGCTTATATTTGGTGGTTATTATTTTTGTTTTGAAGAATTTCTGCCTGAAAATGAACATCTGTCAGATTTCACTTTAGATTAGCTACTCCATGACTGGAAAACGCCTTCCCTAGATAATTCTCTCAACACTTGCTTTCAAATCATCTTAATGACTTTCTCAACTGTGATATCCTGCACTCCAAAAAGTGGGTGTAAAAGTATGATTAGCTGGTTACCATGGTATCACTAAGGTGGCAGTTAGGCACAAGCCAGCCACCACAGCACTCAGTCAGGGGATGGATTCATGTAGGTTGATAAAAACATCACAGGTTTTTGGTCTAAAGTTCCTAACTTCACTGAATCCTAGGAGATGAGAGACTGTCAGGATCTATCTGGTGATGAAATGGGTAGAAGAAGTGGAACTAAAAGAGAGAAGGAGGAAGGAAGGAAGGAAGGAAGGAAGGAAGGAAGGAAGGAAGGA